>JAYESA010000001.1:143534875-143572375 GCA_036927795.1 Iris macrosiphon | reverse complement strand
AGATACGAGTTCATTCTTTCTCGTCTGGACTCACTTGCATTTCTTGACTGGTCTCACTTATATATTTCTGGACTTGACTCATTACATGTATTTCTTGCTGGACTCACTTCACGAGATTGTGGACACACTTGATCTTAGTTTAGATTTCTTGTATCTTGCAGTCATTACTATCTTGCTTCTGATTTTTATGCATCTTTACCATTATGTACCAATTGATTTATATATATTTTCTTGTTTATACTTCATTTCCTTCATCTTGTGCTACTTGCTACAACTGCTTTATAGTTTTTATTATTTAACTGGAACTGCTGTTAGAGGTGTAATTGCTCCATTCCTGACTGGATATATTTTTCAGAGGATCCGGAGGATTGGTGTCCGACATTTTATGGACCTCAGCCTGTCAATGGTGCAGACATGGACCCCCTAGTTCAGGCATAATTTTCGGGTTGGTAACCGGGATCACTAGGACCTCAGTTGTTGTTTTTGTTAGCTTTTGGTACCGAATTTGTCCCCGACTTTTGGTTTGAGACCCTGTATTGTATTGATTTCAGGATATTGTTGTATTATTATTATTGTGGTTGTTTTTAGTAGTTGTTATTGTTTAGACATTGTAGTTGTTAGACTTCTTTGTTATCTTATCGTGCTTAGATTCGTGATTGAGTACTTGTGTTATCATTATCATATTGCTCGTCCGTTTGGAGTTGAGATCTTGATAGGTACCTATATTATTGTGTGAGATTGTTAGCTAGATAGTAGACCTAGACAGCGTTCTACCGTCGATGCTGCAGCGTAGGCTGGACGTACCCACGACTCATGTCCGATTTTTTGGGTGCGGGTCGTGACATAACCAAAGATAGAAGAACGTGTGGTCGAGATCAGAGGTTCACACAAAAGTTTTTACTCTGACTATTCTGGATTTTTACGAAGAACTATATAAGGATTCTGATTACAACTTGCTCTCAAAATTATAAAAGAATCAGAATTAACCAAAATTCTCGTTCTTTCTTCCAATCGCAGTTGAAGACGGACAAAACATAGTTACAATAAAATAAAAATTACCTTCATTCTTTCTTGTAAAATACAGTTGTAATCAGACAGAATAAACCAAGAAAAAGAAGAAGAAGACAGAATAAAAAATTATTCTTGCTGGGATGGTGAAGACCACCGTTGCTCAAAGCAAGATTCATCCTCTATCGACGATATGCTCCCAGGATCCAGCAAGTTCATAAGAGAAATTATGGAACGCTCGTACTCACCTCTTTGTGTGACTCGAACAGACTCATTTGGACTCCTCTTTCTCAACTTTTTGGTCTGTCTCAAAAGGAGGCTAGAGGGCTCTTTATATAGGGAAGGATGGAAGTCCATCCTCCTCTTTTTTTCGATGTGGGACTAAAAAGCCAATATAAAAAATTGATATCCCACAATCGCAGCCCAATGCATAGCATGCTCAGCGCCCGTTCAGCGCCCATCCAGCGCCCGTCCAGCGCTCATTCAGCGCCCGCTCATGCAACACACGCATGCAACCCGAGCATAAAATGAGCGTACGAGCACAACAATAGCGCACAAGCGCCTTGCGACGATGCTAACGTGCTAAGTGCAAAGTGCGCCAATAAAGTGCCACTTTACACCCTTGAACCCGAGTCCGAGTCTGAGTTGCTAATCCTCTTTGGGGCTTAGCTCCTATGGAAATAATTCTAAGAGCATAACAAAAAGCATAAATGCTTTCATGAGGAGTTAATCATTTTTTCTCCTAGAAAAACACCCCCACATGACACCCATGTGCCCCACCATACCCCATATGCATACCTCAACTCATACAAAATATTATATTCAGATACCCACTTGGTGGTGTAGCCAATGTGGGACTATCTTTACTAGTCCTAAGGCAAAAAACCAACAATCTCCCACATATCTCAATATATATGGGTTGAACGTTCCCCATAGTGACTGTCCATCTTGCATTAGGATATATTTCGCTTTGACTTGAATCTTTCCGCATGTGTCGAACAATAGTATGATACAAGAATGGACTAAGCCTTGAATTCTGCACCATAGCTGCAATTCTTTCCACTCACACAATGACATCAGTTGTGCTTCCGGTTGCACATTAAAGGTCCTATGCACGCCTGGTTTTGGTGTATGTATTTTGGGCAGATACAAGTTTTTCCTCAAGAGACGATATATATCTCTTTCCATACACCCTAGGTGGATTCTTTTAAAGAGTCCTTGGCATGAAGCCTCGAGCTTCTTTGCGGTGCTACTCCGCTATGACATGGCCCAGAGTCGAGGCTAAATCTCATCGTGGTGTCATGCCACTATAGCATAAGGTCCCAGCCTCTTTATAGTGCCAAACTACCCAGCATGAAGCCTTGCGCTTCCTTGCGGTGTTACGCCGCTGTGACATGGCTCGCGTAGCCGAGTATTTATATCTTTTACTTCTGTGGTATTACACCACTATAACATGAGGACACCAACCTCTTTGTAGTACTGCCTACACTCTTCATTCTACTGTATTTGGCTACCTGGCTATGTGCGGTCCTATGCCGCTGTGGCATGGCTCACGAAACTGAGGCATTACCCTTACCGATGAATCTCTTAGTGGTTTCATCCACTATAGCATGGAGACATTACGCTCCTTTATAGTGCTGCTCTATCGTTCTTCCTGTTAAGTACACCAGACATTCAAAATATCTGAGAACTCATTAAGGCATCTAAGCTATCCTTCCACATGATTTGTTCTACATAAAAGAACAATTAGTAGACAATAGTGGTTATGGGCCCGTAACCACTTAATGTCTCAAAGGACTACCCACTGTTTCTGATATTCTCCCAGTCAATGGTCCTCCCTTGAACCAATAGCTAGATGCCTAGTAGATTTTTCTTTGAACTAATAACATAAAATTAAATGGTAGGATTGCAAAGACACAATATCAGAGGTCCTCCAAGCCCATATATGTTGTGTCCTTGACTGTATGTGGTGTTACGCCACTGTGACAGGACCCAAAGTCGAGTTTCACTCCCTCATGTGGTGTCATGCCACTGTAACATAGAGTACTACCTTTCTTTATAGTTCTTAGGATCATCTGGCACTGGAGGCCTTACATGAACGGATCTGTCAGACTCTCCTGGATCCGATCATCAAACACTATAATAATTTACGCTAGCTGCGCTCATTCAGTGTCCTTTACTGGCCCTTGAGATCTATCATAAACGGATCCGCCAGATTTACCTGACTCTAATCATTAAAGCACTATAATAATCTACGCAATCTGCAGTCATTCAGTGTCATGTATTCTATCCACATAGTTCTTTTCAAACCGTTGAAGAGATGAACAAATGCCACTGCTGCAACTTTCTGGTTTTCATAGTATGTCGGTATCACCCGAATCTGTGTACTAACTATAGGAAGATTATCTGAGATATTCCAGATCCATTCTGCTTTATATGGTGCATCTTGATAGTGAAAAAAACTCTAAGAGTAAAGACTGCTGCTTCGACTTCCACGATATAACAACACCACCCCTGGAGAAGTTACGTCCTCTTGTGGATCTTTCACTCTTCTTTCCTGAGCACCAACTGGTATAACCGAAGCCTTCCTTCATATCTGGATAATTGATGTAGCACATGATATACTACTGTGTTCTCCTTAGAATTCTGACGAGTCTCTTCATAGCTTTTAGTGTTTAACACATATACTGCTTGTAAACTGACTCAACATCCCTACAACAAAAGCTATGTCAGGCCTGGTGGTACATGCAGCTTGAATCATTCACCTGATGATGCTCGAGTACATCAATTGTCTGATGCTTTTCCTTGGATTTGGCTTCATATTTATGTCACACCTGAGGAGTATCATCCCTGATATCCAAAGCATATTATCAGCATTTCATGCAGAGAGCTTGTGACTAAGCAAGCCCACTTGGCATCCGGATTATCTTATATCCTCATGATGACATCTGCAATCCCATATCCGGAGTTTGTACTAAAAGGACATCTTTGTTAGTAATACTTCTATGTCCATAAATGGGACTAGCAAGTCGTCCATATAGATACAAACGATGACTCCTCTATTATCAGCGAACTTTGTGTACACACACTTGTCCGTCTCGCTGATCCTGCGACAACTTTGACTAGATGACTTCTCAAACTCTTTCTGCTACATCCTGGAAATTGTTCAGGTCGTATCGAGATATCACCAACTCGCAGACTATCTTCAAACCTGAATGATAATAGTTTTGATTGTTGTCCATGAATCTCTCATGTTTGTCTTCATCCAAGACTTGCTGCCTTCTCATCATCTGATAAATAATCAGCTTATGATTAGAAGCTACGACAATCATCATCATGATCTATGATACCCTCATCGAGGTGCCAATGTCACGCCCCAGTCCCAAAATACCGAGGGACTGGATGCGTGATTATGGCCAGCAGCATGCACCGATGGACAAACCCAATTTAATGGATCCATCGGGCATACTTAAGCTGTATTACATCAGTCAAGGTTTTACTATTCTCATCCACAGATATAAGATAGCAATAACATCAAAAGAAATATCAAACAACAACAATCAAAGTAAATAAAATCGGAGAACAATCCAATATTAGTCTGGTTACACAAGTTCTCAAAGACAGGAAATAAAGAGTTTAAATTAACAGGAATTAAAGTCTATTTGCCATAATACTGAGCAGGGTGAAGTAATTGTTCAGGAGAAGTCCTCAGCGATCACCTCGTCCTCAGGTTCAGGTACTGCTCCGAGTAGTGCCCTTATTCCGTACACCTCAGGGTAGATCTCGTCTGCTATAACTGGAGAACAAAACCAGGTCCTCAGAGGGACGTAACTAGGTACAGAAGAATACGAGCCAAAATACAGTGAATGAACATGTAAGTCAACCAAGATGTTAAACACAAGAGAAGCACAAGAAATTACTAAGTCTAAGACAGTGGCATGCCGATGTTGCTATCAAACAAATCTGGGTAAATAATTAAACTAGCTAAGTGATAATGCAAGTGAGAGTTATTATTCATACTCAGGCTGAGACTACTACAGGATCAGTGACAAGAAACCATAGCAGTGTTTTCTCGAAGGGCCAGTACAGGTGCCAAAGCTCTGTGTCAGAGACTAGGACACATCCAGATAACAATATATAATATTTATTCAGCCTTGATATGGTAATACTCTTCCCACCCAATGTAATCTCACGTCACAGATCTCAATGTTCATGTTACGCAAGATTAAAACTAATGCAATCGGTCATTAAGTTCTAAGAAAATGAAGCTTAAATCATGAAATTTTATCTTATGCAAACCCCCTTGAATAATCAGGAAGATTCTGTATCATGCCTTGTGTCAGGTGTCCTGGGTTTAATTTACTTGATAGGGCAAGTTCAACAGTCATAGAAATTAAAGCAGAGAATTAAACTGAATCAATAACTGCATTTTATGGCAAGGTACACTTGCCTGGATTTTCAGCTCCAAGTATGGCTCTGACAATAGCTGGATTTGCAGGGACTGCTCCGGTTGCTGAAACAAACATCACCATCAGGTCCAGAACACATCAATCAACTAGGAACGCCTGTCCTTGAGTCCAATTTGGAGACAAGGGCAGAAACGTCTTTTTCGGGTCAAGGCTGTCACGTCCCGATCCCGAAAGGGTCAATCGTCCTCGCTGGATCCTTCACGGAACCGATTCGTCCTCGCTGGGGCGTGATGCCGTACGAGCCTGGAGTTGCGCTCGTACAAGGCAAGAACTTACAGTTATAGGAACCCACTTTGAAACACAATTTAGAAAACACATTCACAGATAATTGAACACAAGTGCAGGAAGAAAATATGCTTTTTCATTGATAATTCAGAGTAATTTACATAGAGTCTACATTGATGCGCCTTCTCGGCTACTTGAATTACATTAGAAAAGATAACTCAAAATGCAGGGCGCGCTCCATCAGATAGTCCCCGTCGTCCATACATTACGCCCTTGTATAGGTTGAAAGTCCAAGCCTCCAAAATGATCTAACTTCAACTATACTTCAAAATAGAGGTGCTCCTAACGCCTCCTCGTCTATCCACTAGCGTTGCACCGTCTGAGTGCCTGAAATAGTTGCCCACAACGTGGGTCAGTACTCAACTTGTACTGGTGAGCGGGATGAATCCCACTCGACTAAATCGATACTAGCTTATTAGGGGCGAGCATGCATTAAGATTACTTCTATAAAGAGGCAAGTGAATTCAATTCATATCAGTTGCATATTTTGATATAAATGAAAATAGCATTGAATCCAACCAGTGCATCGATTGCTTACTCAACCGATGCACACCTTCCCTGCAACGAAACACAAGTATACTTACCATCTGCACAAGATAATAAATTAGCATGTGTTCTATTCTATGCGGTCATTGGTGTGATCGATACCTTAGGGACATATTCCAAGCATTAACGGCGGGCCCTATCAGCCCGGGTAGCAAGCCCCGCTGGAGGTCCCGCAATGCATCGTGACGAACACGAATCAATATTTCCCTCCGGATCGATACGGTTCCAGTGCCCCAGAAAGCCGTTTCGAGAAAATGATAAACCTTGTGCACAAGTTGTCCCAGACCATGCAAATGCATGAACATTTTATATCTCACACAATGCATCGAATTAAACAGATGAAGTAAAGCAGCAATATATATATCTTATGCAACAGTTCATATTTTCTCAATGCGGTGTTCCAATTTTGATATCCCATGGGTCCAAACTCTACCCGAGGCACCAGGCCGTAACCAACAACCAAATTCCCATTCCAACCAACTGAATTTATAAGGTGTGCAAGCATATAGTAAAATTAGTCTACAATTCCCATGTTTCTTTCTTAGTGGCTGGCATGCATTGTGGCTAAGCATTTCCTAGGCGTCCAACCGGGCATCATCGAGTGAACGTTTGAAACATTAGAGATGTTGGCGTGAAGAAGTAGGAAAGAAGGGACCAAACCACTCACTGGTTAAGGGAAAAGTTGCTGAAACAAGGAATCCCGCCTAGCGACGATCAAACGTCAGTTACGCGGACCTGCAACAGCACGAGCACCGAGTTAGAATTCTTGCCTATCCTTCCTTGCCGAACTCCCCAAAATTCAAGCTCCAATCAATAAAACCAACAGCGAAAATCAAGCAACTCGAAAGCAACACCAAATCAAATCCCAAAGCGGCAATCAAGAAAACCAAGCAACCAAACACGAAAACTATTGGACTCGTTTCAATAGAGGCCTTTCCATGAGTTGGAAAGGATCATCGCATTTCGTCCATGGCAATAAGATGCCGAAGATCTAAGCATACTCTGACGGACTAGCCACAAGCCCAATTATATAGTGCACATCCCGGTCGGATCGGGATTTGAGGCACTACAAAGGCGGGGTCCAGATGTGGGCCACTTTGTACCGAAAAATGCGCCAGGGTCAAAGGTCTCAAAATAGTCAAACTTAGTGTCAACAGGTCAGGAACGATGATACGAACCCAACGGAACTTCCAAAATTGGATTCCGATGAGCCGTTCTCAAAATCGCCCGTCGGGTGGAGCCTGTAGGGCCCACGACACACGATTTTGTCAACGTTCTCAGAATCAAACCAAACTTGGCTCACAGGACCAGCGTATTGCTACGAGTCCAATCGCGCAAGTTTTGTCTCGATCTGACTTGTGTACACTAAGCTACAGCGAGAAACAGAAAGTACGGATACGGGGCGGTGTCCGCGGATACGCACTGATCCCGGTGTGACGCACATCCGAATCAGCTTCTGCGAAAGCCCGCACGTCCGTATCAACGACGCGCACGTATCTGTGAAGACCGCACGCGGCCAAGTCATCCCGTTTGGCGGGGCATACTCGATACCGGGGTGAAACAGGGCTAAATTTTTCCTGTTTTTGGATCGCGGTGTGCGATCACCACAGGACGCGATGCCCCGAGCGGTTTGTCCGGGCACCGAGAGGGTCAAACAGGCTACGCGATAAAATTTACGGAATCAAAATCCGAGCTACGAGCACAAAGTTATAAATACCTAAACAGGGCTCCTGGAAACAGGAGATATCTCGTGTCCTCGTGTTCTGGACACTGTGTCCGGCCGTGTCTCAGTTAGGGTTTAGGGTTTTCCCTGTGTCCGGGTCTTCCTGTGTTCGTGTCCAGCCCATGTCCGTGTCCTCTGAAACTCACCGGAGGGAGGCAGTGGAGCACTTGGCCGGAGGCGGCGAGGTCGGCTAGGGCTGCGGCGGCTCAGGCAACGCTCGGGGACGGCCGGCGGCTGCTGTGAGTGCTGTTGCTGTCGAGTCGGAGCTTCGACGAAGTCAGGCGGAGCTCGAGAAGGGCGGCGGCGGAGGAGATTCAGGCGGCGTCAAGGTCATCGAAGGGCGGAGGACGGCGAGAGGAGTTCGTCGGCTCCGGGTGGCTGAGGACGAGTGCAGTGAGGGCGGCGAGGGGATGAGCAGCCGGTGGTTGGGGGATTTATAGAGAGGTGGAGGAGGCGGAGGGTTTTCCGGTGAGGGGGAGAGGAAGAGGGAGCGGCGGCGGTTGCTGGAACGGCCGGAGGCGAGCGGGCAGGCGAGGCGGCGCTGGGAAGCCAAGCGGCGGCGGTTGGCCGGCCGGAGAGGAAGGGTTAGGGTCGGGGGAAGAGGGAGAACTGTAGCAGTCGGGTTTCGGGTCCAACGGGTCGGGTCGGTTCAGCGGATCCGATCCGAAAATCAATAAGCGGGTCGGGTTCGGGTTAACGGGTCGGGTCTGGGTTGGACCCAGATCCGACCCGATAAGGAATTTGGTTTAAATAAAAACCCGGTCCGGTTCAATTTGGTTTGGTTCGGTTTATTTTAAAATAAATCCGGTTTATTTGGGTTTAATAATTAAATTAGTATTTAGGGCTTTTAAAATTCATCCGGGGTCCAATAAATTCCCGGAAAATTACCATATGTCTGATTTTCTATTTTATACCATAAATTATTATTTTTTATAATAATTTAATAATATTTATTATCATTTAAAAATCCTTTAATAATTAAAATACACGAATTTAATTACAGAAAAATTCAAGATAATTCCAGAAAATTCCAGATAAATTGAAAAAAATCCAAATTAAAATTCTGTTTGAAAATCAGGGGGATTACAATATACCCCCCTTAAGAGGATTGCGTCCTCGCAATCAAAGATTAATCGGTCAACAGAGATGACACGGTTACAACCATTGTTCGAACCACATCAAAATCAAAAAGCACCTAGGAAAAATTATTTTCCTAAGCATTAAAAGTTATACAATTTCCCAAATGTGGAAAATCTAGAAAATTACAGTTTTAGAAAACCAGGTTTATCTTTCAAAAATTATCAGGTTAACATTTCTAGGTTATTATCAAGTTCAAAATTACTAGGTTAACACTTAGGTTATCAATTATTAACAGGTTTAAAGTTATTAGGTTAAGTTTATCAGGTCAAGTCTGGGGTCACGAACTAGCAGGCACAACTAAAGCAATGCTAGAAATGGAACAACTATAAAGACTTACTCGCATTAGCAACTCCATGGTTCTGCGCTTCTCCCACAGTCATCGCGAAAACTTGGCCGCGTCCTTGAGGTGGTGCTCTCTGATGTTGCTGGGCTTGCTGGTAGGGTGCTGCTTGATGTGCCAAGGGTGGCCTTGGTTGATGTCCTCCTGGTGCTGGTAGAGCTTGTGGGTTCGCTCTTGGTGCTTCTCTACGCTCAGGGCAATCTTTCACTGCATGCTGTCTGGATCCGCAACCTAAGCACAGTCCGTGTTTACGTCTATACTCCTTCTCAACATGGCCTATCTTGCCGCAGTAATAACAAGTAGGAAGAGTCAGGGTTTTGGATGCAGATCCCTGTGGTGCTTGATGCAGATGAGGTTTCTTGGCAGCTTCTCCATTGTTTGCTCTGGCTGGTACTGATGTGGAAGGCCTCTTCAGACTGGTTTCTCTCCTGGTGACGCGCTCCATGCGTCTAGCTGCAGCAAGAACGTCCGTGTACGAAGTTGGTGCGACAGATCCAATCAGTTTCTGCAGTTCGATGTTGAGTCCGTCAAAAAACTTCTCGGCCTTCTCTACTTCTGTCGGGATCAAGGTAGGAGCGAAGCGACTCAAATGAATGAACTCGGCGTTGTACTCTTCCACCGTCATAGCTTCCTGAGTGAGGCGATTAAACTTGTCCCAAAGTTCAGATCGAGCGATAGTAGGTATGTACATCTCCTGGAAGAGTCTGGAGAACTCTTCCCAAGTAACTCGGTCTGGTCCGAGCCTGGTCTCTTCGGATAGCCACCAGTGATGAGCATTGTCCGTCAATTGCATTCTGACGGCGGTCATCCAACGTTCTCTTGGTAGTTCAGCTGCTTCTAATTGATGCCGAATATTGGTGAGCCATTCATGCACTTCTGTTGGTCCCTCCTTGCCAGAGAAAGTACGGGGCTTTAGCTGGCAGAAGTCTGTGATAGAGCCCGTCGGTTGCCTTCTAGCTGGTAGGTTGGCCTGCTCCAGTGCATTTACTAGGCTGTTCCTCAAGTACTCAGCCTCACGACGTTGGACTTCGGTTTAAACTTGTTGCTGAGCTTGCATCATTGTATAGAACATCTGGAACATCTGCTGTCCGTCCATTGCTTGGCCTGGTGGAAAGGCAGGCATCTGTGGAGGAAACTGGGGTGGAGGTGGAATATCATCACGCCGAAATCTAGAAGATTGCGGATCTGCTTGTCTGCTTCGGTGAGTAGAGGGATCTCCACTCAACAGCGTTACTTCATCTTCTCCGTAGGTGGTTTCAGCACCTATTGGTGTTCTTGCTGGAGTTTCGTCGTTTTCTCGTGAATCCATTACTCTGCATCAACAATAAACTATAAGAGGCGCACAGGAGTCAAGGCAAGATGCAATTCAAAATGAATACGATACAGATATCAAAAACGATTCAAGCAAGTGGATGAGATCTTAAAACTGATCCTATTCTTATTGCAGGCCTGTTCGATCCCTAAGTTGAAACCGAACAATTTAGTCGTTGACCTGCATGGGCCACCACAAAAACCATGTCACGCCCCAGTCCCAAAATACCAAGGGACTGGATGCGTGATTATGGCCAGCAGCATGCACCGATGGACAAACCCAATTTAATGGATCCATCGGGCATACTTAAGCTGTATTACATCAGTCAAGGTTTTACTATTCTCATCCACAGATATAAGATAGCAATAACATCAAAAGAAATATCAAACAACAACAGTCAAAGTAAATAAAATCGGAGAACAATCCGATATTAGTCTGGTTACACAAGTTCTCAAAGACAGGAAATAAAGAGTTTAAATTAACAGGAATTAAAGTCTATTTGCCATAATACTGAGCAGGGCGAAGCAATTATTCAGGAGAAGTCCTCAGCGATCACCTCGTCCTCAGGTTCAGGTACTGCTCTGAGTAGTGCCCCTGTTCCGTACACCTCAGGGTAGATCTCGTCTGCTATAACTGGAGAACAAAACCAGGTCCTCAGAGGGACGTAACAAGGTACAGAAGAATATGAGCCAAAATACAGTGAATGAACATGTAAGTCAACCAAGATGTTAAACACAAGAGAAGCACAAGAAATTACTAAGTCTAAGACAGTGGCATGCCGATGTTGCTATCAAACAAATCTGGGTAAATAATTAAACTAGCTAAGTGATAATGCAAGTGAGAGTTATTATTCATACTCAGGCTGAGACTACTACAGGATCAGTGACAAGAAACCATAGCAGTGTTTTCTCGAAGGGCCAGTACAGGTGCCAAAGCTCTGTGTCAGAGACTAGGACACATCCAGATAACAATATATAATATTTATTCAGCCTTGATATGGTAATACTCTCCCCACCCAATGTAATCTCACGTCACAGATCTCAATGTTCATGTTACGCAAGATTAAAACTAATGCAATCGGTCATTAAGTTCTAAGAAAATGAAGCTTAAATCATAAAATTTTATCTTATGCAAACCCCCTTGAATAATCAGGAAGATTCTGTATCATGCCTTGTGTCAGGTGTCCTGGGTTTAATTTACTTGATAGGGCAAGTTCAACAGTCATAGAAATTAAAGCAGAGAATTAAACTGAATCAATAACTGCATTTTATGGCAAGGTACAATTGCCTGGATTTTCAGCTCCAAGTATGGCTCTGGCAATAGCTGGATTTGCAGGGACTGCTCCGGCTGCTGAAACAAACATCACCATCAGGTCCAGAACACATCAATCAACTAGGAACGCCTGTTTTTGAGTCCAATTTGGAGACAAGGGCAGAAACATCTTTTTTGGGTCAAAGCGGGGTCCAGATGTGGGCCGCTTTGCACCGAAAAATGCGCCAGGGTCAAAGGTCTCAAAATAGTCAAACTTAGTGTCAACAGGTCAGGAACGATGATACGAACCCAACGGAACTTCCAGAATTGGATTCCGATGAGCCGTTCTCAAAATCGCCCGTCGGGTGGAGCCTGTGGGGCCCACGACACACGATTTTGTCAACGTTCTCAGAATCGAACCAAACTTGGCTCACAGGACCAGCGTATTGCTACGAGTCTAATGGCGTAAGTTTCGTCTCGATCTGACTTGTGTACACTAAGCTACAGCGAGAAACAAAAAGTACGGATACGGGGCGGTGTCCGCGGATACGCACTGATCCCGGTGTGCACGCACATCCGAATCAGCTTTTGCGAAAGCTCGCACGTCCGTATCAACGACGCGCACGTATCTGTGAAGACCGCACGCGACCAAGTCGTCCCGTTTGGCGGGGCGTACTCGATACCGGGGTGAAACAGGGCTAAGTTTTTCCTGTTTTTGGATCGCGGTGTGCGATCACCACAGGACGCGATGCCCCGAGCGGTTTGTCCGGGCACCGAGAGGGTCAAACAGGCTACGCGATAAAATTTACGAAATCGAAATCCGAGCTACGAGCACAAAGTTATGAATACCTAAACAGGGCTCCTGGAAACAGGAGATATCTCGTGTCCTCGTGTTCTGGACACTGTGTCCGGCCGTGTCTCAGTTAGGGTTTAGGGTTTTCCCTGTGTCCGGGTCTTCCTGTGTTCGTGTCCAGCCCGTGTCCGTGTCCTCTGAAACTTACCAGAGGGAGGCAGTGGAGCACTTGGCCGGAGGCGGCGAGGTCGGCTAGGGCTGCGGCGGCTCAGGCAACGCTCGGAGACGGCCGGCGGCTGCTGTGAGTGCTGCTGCTGTCGAGTCGGAGCTTCGACGAAGTCAGGCGGAGCTCGAGAAGGGCGGCAGCGGAGGGGATTCAGGCGGCGTCAAGGTCATCGAAGGGCGGAGGACGGTGAGAGGAGTTCGTCGGCTCCGGGTGGCTGGGGACGAGTGCAGTGAGGGCGGCGAGGGGATGAGCAGCCGGTGGTTGGGGGATTTATAGAGAGGTGGAGGAGGCGGAGGGTTTTTCGGTGAGGGGGAGAGGAAGAGGGAGCGGCGGCGGTTGCTAGAACGGCCGGAGGCGAGCGGGCAGGCGAGGCGGCGCTGGGAAGCCAAGCGGCGGCGGTTGGCCGGCCGGAGAGGAAGGGTTAGGGTCGGGGGAAGAGGGAGAACTGTAGCAGTCGGGTTTCGGGTCCAATGGGTCGGGTCGGTTCAGCGGATCCGACCCGATCCGAAAATCAATAGGCGGGTCGGGTTCGGGTTAACGGGTCGGGTCTGGGTTGGACCCGGATCCGACCCGATAAGGAATTTGGTTTAAATAAAAACCCGGTCCGGTTCAATTTGGTTTGGTTCGGTTTATTTTAAAATAAACCCGGTTTATTTGGGTTTAATAATTAAATTAGTATTTAGGGCTTTTAAAATTCATCCGGGGTCCAATAAATTCCCGGAAAATTACCATATGTCTGATTTTCTATTTTATACCATAAATTATTATTTTTTATAATAATTTAATAATATTTATTATCATTTAAAAATCCTTTAATAATTAAAATATACGAATTTAATTACAAAAAAATTCAAGATAATTCCAGAAAATTCCAGATAAATTGAAAAAAATCCAAATTAAAATTCTGTTTGAAAATCAGGGGGATTACAACCAAAGAACTCAATCTCCTATTGTCAAAGAAAACCCCTAGGCATATAGCCTTGTCTTGAACTCAATTGTTATATCTGCTTTCATCTTCATCGACTTGAAGATTTGATAAGCATCTGATTGGTTTAGCTCCTTCAGGCAGATTAACCAACACCCAAGTGTGGTTGGAGGTTATTGAGTCATACTCATTATTTATAGCCTCCCTCCAGAAGATAACATCTCTGGTCTTCAACGCCTCAACATAGGTAAGCGGATCTGCTTCCACAATATAAGTGACAAAATCTTCTTCGAAGTCCTTCACTCTCCTCACTATATTAGACATCGGCTCTGTGAGTTCTAGTTTGATCGTTGTCATTGGGATGACAACTTCTTCTTGGACTACATCTTCGTTGGAAGCTTCAGCCTCCTGTGCACCCACACTATTTTCTGAAATATTCGTAAAAACAATGTTCTCGTGCCTTGCAAATTTGTCTTCGAGGAGTTCTCTATCGTAAGATTCAATGATATAATTTAATTCGATATCAAAAAATCTTCGAGCATTAATCTTCTCAGCATCACCCTGAAAGATAGTCTTCGTAGTCCTTATTCTAGCTTTTGAATCTTTAATTCCGGAAGCTTCAAAGACGCCAGATACCCCCACACTTGAATGACGTTCAAGTTGGGCCTGACTCTGAACCAGAGTTCCTGAGGAGTGACATCGGAACTTGCGTATGGCACTATGTTCAGAATGAACATAGCCGTCAACACAGCTTCTTCCCAGAAGTAGTTTAAAAGACCCGTAGTCAACAGTATTGAGTTCATCATCTCTGTCAACGTCATATTCTTTCTTTCAGCTACTTCATTTGATTGAGAAGAATACAGAGCAGTTGTCTTATTGATAATTCTATTTTTTTTTACAAAATGATGCAAATTCAATAGACTTATACTCTCCGCCTAGATCACTTCTGAGTCTCTTGAGTTGTTGTCTCATTTAAAGTTCAACCTCAACCCTGAACTTCTTGAACTTCTCAAATGTTTCGTCTTTAAACTAGAGCAGATAGACGAACGCATACTTCGAGTAGTCATCGATGAAAGTAATGAAGTACTTCCTTTTGGCTTTTGTGGAGAACTGTTTGAAGTCACATATATCTGAGTGAACCAACTCCAGAAGATCTGTACTTCGGTTTACCCGTTTGAACAGTTTTTTTGTGATCTTTGTCTGCGCACAGACTTTATACTTCTCTACTTCCTTACCCCCACATTTGGAGATAAATTCTACGCTAGACATCTGGCAGTACAAAGTACATATCCTAGTCTAGGGTCCCACAACTCTTACAATGAGACTTCAGTAACAAGAAGAAGCTCGAACATCCATTTGAAATTGAACGCCTTATTTCAAAGTATGTCACCTGCCAAGATATCACCATCTGGCAAACATGGATGTTCACCCTCAAGTCTGCAACAGACTTCCTGAGATCAGGTCCTTGGTATTCACTGGTACATTTCTACATGCACTCCTTTGACTGTAACTTCTTGAAATTCAGAACCATTATCCCAATCCCCAGATCCTCTGCTTGATCCTTGCTTGCCATCAAGACCTTCACCATTGAAAGGTTCGACCTTGATCAACAGCTCTTCCTAAAGCACATGTAGCTAGATGCACCAGTTTACATCCACTGGTCAGCAACCACGCCATAGGACTTAACATGTACAATCATAGCAACCAGGTTAAGTAATCAAAGAAACCAAGTTTAGTTATACCTTGCTATATTGGTTCAGATTGGTTCTACTTTCAAGTTCCAATTTCAGCCATGCGTCAAGTCCTGTATAGTGCAGTGACCTTCATGTGCACAGGCCACCATGCACCAATCCATGAGCATAAGCCACCATACGTCAATCTATGCATATAAGCCATCATGCGCCAATCTATGTGCATAAGCCTTCATGCGCGTCCTGTATGCGCAGAGACCATCATGCGCATTGAGACACTATGCGTCCAGCTCTGCCATGCGCCAAGACTTCCAATGCGCTGCCATGCGCCAAGTTTTATAAAGCGCCAAGTCATGTCATGCACAAAGGTCTGCTCTTTCTGCGCATACTCTGTAATCTTTCGTAATCTTATAATCTTTCTTCCAACTGGAATGTGCGTCCTTCAGTCGTTATCTTCTCCATCCTCAAATATGGTAGGTACCGATAACTCACTTTCAATATTTGATAAAGGACTCATTCCCTCATCCAAATGTTTGAAGTAAATTCTATCAATCTTCTCAAGTTTGTGAAACTTGTGTCCAGAAGACTTGAACGGGTGTTTTTCATCTTTATTCGGATCTTGCTTTGAGATTGTTAGTCCCAAGGCTTAACCAAAGATGGATGAACACATGGTAGAGATCAGAGGTTCACACAAAAGTTCTCACTCTGATTATTCTCGATTTTTACGAAGAACTATATAAGGATTCTGACTACAACTTTCTCTCACGATTACAAAAGAATCAGAATTAACCAAACTTCTCGTTCTTCCTTGCAACGAAGTTGCAGACGGACAAAATAGAGTTACAATAAAACAAACACTACCTTCGTTCTTCCTTGTAAAATGTAGTTGCAATCAGACAAAACGAACGAAGAAGAAAAATAAGAAGAAGACGAAATAAAAATTATTCTTGCTGGGACGGTGAAGACCACCGTTGCTTAAAGAAAGATTCGTCCTCTATCGACGATATGCTCTCAGGAGCCAGTGTCATACCCGGATCTCCCGCAGGTAATCGGCTGTCCCCGCTAGGCACGAATCACCATGCCACCACTCCCGCGGGACAATCTTTCCCATCTGGACATGATGCCGCACGAGCGTAAGCCGCGCCCGTGCAAGGCCATGATCTAAACAGGCGATAAGATGTCTAAGCGACAGAGTCGCACAGATAATTCGAGTACAGAGGATTAAGAAAAGCACAAGCGATTGGTAACAAGTTTACAGAGTTGTCAGTAGCGGAAGTATTGAATAACACAAGTAAAGAAGTAAAATAAGCCATTTATTGATATTGAACAAGTGTAACAGGCAGCGCTAGGCCGAGATTACAAGTTGCTCAATCCTCTTTCTCTCTGAAACGATAAAAACGTGCCAAGTGGCTACGTTTGTGGAATGATACATAGGAGATGTTCCAATATTATGTCTTGTATATGTGCTTTAGTTCCAGACGCAATTCTCTAAGGCTCCAGAGCGAACTCCATGCCTTAGCACGCACGAAGGGATTTTCTGCACCAAACGAGGTTTTTCCGCACCCTGCAAGCAATCTGGTGGGTTATCAGTACATGAATGCACTAGTGGGTAGGCTTCTCGCCCGCTCGACAAATCCAAACACGTTATATAGTTTCCGTGCACCATCTATTAAGTTATCAAGTTAAATGAAAAGTCTA
Source organism: Iris macrosiphon (assembly GCA_036927795.1). NCBI lineage: Eukaryota > Viridiplantae > Streptophyta > Magnoliopsida > Asparagales > Iridaceae > Iris > Iris macrosiphon. Next base: position 143,554,968 of record JAYESA010000001.1, on the reverse strand, counting down.
ACTCGTGCGGCAGTGCATCATGCGATATAAAAGGGAACACGGCAATACTTACCAACTTACCATTTTTTCTTTCCTGTACAAGGCAAACCAAGTTAAATCTAGCACGGATAGATATAATAAAATTCAGGGGCAATAATATAAGCAATAACAAGTATCGTGGGCGAGATCATGTTTCTGGTGCATGAGTTATACAGATTATCCAAGCGTGTTACAATGGATGTTCAAGTGTTCAATGGATTGCTCAGGTTGCTCAATTTATGTATAGATGACTTATACTCAAAATTGTTTCAGGTGTTTCAAATTATTGGATGCGCTGCAATGACTCGTACATGGATTGCCGCTAAGCGAGGATGACTTATCTATATGAACATGAGGTCACTGGCTTAGCCATAAAGGATGATGCATAGTCTCGGACGGAGATGAGGCATAACGGAAGAGTCATTGGGCGTTACCCATCATCCCGACCAAACATGGAGAGACTACCAAAGATCACGGAGTCAGACGGGTTATCCAAGTGTAGGATGCACTACCAAGGGCCCGTCCACTGAATATATTACGTCGTCCCAAACCGTACTGATTTGGTCACGCAATACCCATATTCCTCCTAGGACGGTACCATCCTGGTGCCCTGGTGATCGTCCGAGGAATCCATGTTATTATCTCGTGCACGAGTTATCTGTGACCATGCAAGTCTAGGGTTTCAGATTTACAGGATTTATGACATGATATGTTGATTCTTGGATTCTTGATTTTGATTCATGATTCTTGATTCTTGTTCTGAACGAGTATGCTCCATGACTGTGATTCTTGGATTATTGACATGGTACAAATCCCCTGGTTCAGAAACTGCCTTGGCGACCTAACGGTCCCGGATACTTTTAGGTTCATACTTGCACGGAACAACTATTAGATAGTCTTTCGGGGAGAACTAGATGAATGCATGACATGGATAGTATTATACGGTCGTAGCATGGATTATGTGACAAGTATTGAAATGAGACAACGAGTACTAGCTACAATATAAGCAGACAAGCATGCATTTATATGAAACATAAGCATTTACGTTGGCACGACCTAAGGGTAAACCGAGGAGTAAAACCGTACATGGGCATACCGAGCAACATAATCTAGGGACGTGCAGTGTAAACAAGTGAAGCAGTGCACTACGAAGAGTATAATGTTCTACTCGAGGCATAGCGGGGTCTATTTGCACGAAGCAAAGTTAGCATACGAGGGTCCAAGTTATAAGATAAATTTTATTTCCATGTTCTAACACAAGCAATACAAGGTAGGATTATTCCCTTAGCTAGATGCGTTGTATTCTTTATTAGCATGCACAGGGTGATTCACCTAGCAACTAGCATATATCGTCCATATTTTAAGTATGCTGACTAAGCAAAGACAAGTTCATTGTAGCCACCCACCTTAGCGATGATTCGCCTCGGTCGAGCGATACTCCGAGCGAGCCTTTGAAAGTCTAAGTCTGAACTTCTGAAGGGCCAAGTCTGGAATCCTTTGCCTAAAATGAGTCTTCTCGATGAGCAAGACGGGTTGGGTCGTTGCACTTGCGCTGTTTGAATCGGATGTCCACTTGAACGGAAAGGGTCGTTACATTATACACCACTCAGAAAAAGTCTCATCCTCGAGACTTCCTGAGTGCAAGTTGTTCTATCGTATACTATCGAATATATCTCAAACATAACAATCGGTACTACTAGATTCATTCGAACACAATTTTCTACTCGCTTCTTATACCGTATTGCGTGTATGCTGGGTTGGTCTCATTGAATGACTCTATCATTCAATCCACGGTCTGACTCGGTCTCTACTGCGCCTTAGTGCAGAACATATATCTCTTAACACGGGGTACGTTATGATCCATCTTGAATAACGATTTAAGGCTGAGGCAAACTTATCCAAAATGTTATACTGGTCCATGCGAATCTAACATATTCACTTGCACTAGCATTCGAGATCAGCATATCGCGAGTCTGGATCATGCACATATTCAAAGCATCCTTCAAACATATGCATATCAACCAACTTAGCGATAGCGAGGTCTTTGCACTCGAGTTCAATATATCACTAGGTCTTGGATCGTGCACGCGTTCAAGGCATCCCTCAAATATATGCATTCAACCAAACTTAGCGATAGTTAAATCGGACAAGCTACTTGCAAAAATCTCAAGGTTTCTCGTTTTTATGAATAATAATGATACTTCCAACAGGGTCAATAAAATTCTAAGTTATTTCCATTCCAACTCAAACCAAGTATTTGCACTACCATTGATCAATTAGATCAACCGGACTAGCGTTCATCCGCTCGGGTCAAACATAACACACACTTACCGTTCCAAGTCTAACACTAAGTCTTGCTGTCCCGGTTCTATGGCTTGTTCAAGCAATACTCTAAAGTCGGTTACATAAGTTCTTTTACTCGGCACAGGGTCGTCTGCCTAATTACTAGGTCAGCTCGGTCAGCTCACAAGGTCATAGGTACAAGTTTAAGCACACGATTCACCTTGTAAATTTGTCGTACGATGCTCGCCCTAATTTCTAAGGTCAAACCATTATTCGTTTGCACGAAATATTCTACCCAAGCTTGTTTCACTCAGATTCTAAATATCGAGCACAGATCATCCTACTCGCACTAACATATTTGTTTGCACAGGGTTCGAGTCTGTTCAGTCAAATCCATGATATATCCAAGATGCAGGACAAGCCTATCAATTCGCATAGTCTATCTTCTTATGCATGTTTGATAGAATCCATATATCCATAATAAGTCTAGACCACCAAGATATGACTCAATTCTAAACCTTTGATTATAACTCCAAGTCGTCCAACAAGATTCATGTATTCGTTCACAAAATCATCAAGCGTGATTTACTCCAGGCTCTAGGCTAACTTATCCCTGAAACACTTCTGATTTACTTGCATTCCCAAATTTGTCTTATCGTGTTGAACCACAAGTCAAGACGATCCATCAGTTGCCACGCTCCGGTCTCCCGCAAGTTTGATCATCCTCGTTGGACGTGAGATCACCATGCCAATGCTTTCGTTGGATAATTATCCTAATTCGGGCATGACGTATGTACGAGCATAGAGTTACGCTCGCACAAGACAAGAACGTCGAGCGTTATGGTTATCTTCGAAATGATCGAGACACCTTATCCTTTCTCTTTGCTCCATCTAAGTTTTATATATATATATATATATATATATATATATATATATATATATATATATATATATATATATATATATATATATATATCCACCAAGTCTTGTTCGTTCATGCCGTGATTATAATTCGTCTAACAAAATCATCCAACTTCAATGTTACCGTTTGATAAAACCATAAATTATAATTTCTATTGTTTAATGGGTTGGGCCATCGTGGTTAGATTATATTATAAATTATAATTTTTATACATATATTGGTTATATTTTAAAGTTGCTTCCGAAGTTGAACTAGTTGTTAAATTATCAAAGTTGAACTTTAAAACATATACATGTAATTGTTGTTTTCAAAATATACATATTTTTAATCACAAAATATGCATAGAATTGAAGGTATTTACATAATTGTATAAGTCTTATTCGATTTTTAGTTTTGAATCGAAACCGAAACTCCAAGTCCATCAAGCTTGGAGAGAAAATACCATTAAAAGAAGACATGCATGACGAGTTATTTAGGTGTATGATGTCTCTCCCACGTTATTAGAACTACAAAATTTAGGACTCTGGATAATCTCTACTTTTATAATAAGGCTTAAAAATGACTCAAAATTGAACCGTCTGATCTGTTTGTAAATCCTTCACCATTTATTAAAAAAATTAGCGCAATTTTTTTTGAACTTTCTCTCTTTTCTTCCGCACAAATATATATTTTAAAACTAAATTTAAAACTGTCTACTCTTATAATGAGGCTTGAAAACGTATCAAAATTGAGCTGTCTAAGTCGTTTGTAAATCCTTCACCATTTATTAAAAAAAATTACCGCAAAAAAAATAACTTTTTCTCTTCTTTTCTACACAAATATATATTTAAAAACTAAATTTAAAATTGTTTAAGAATTAAATTTAAATATTAATTAAAGAAAAATATTTTTTTTAATAAATTTTAATTCAAATATATTTAAATATTTAAACTATTTTTTAATAATATAAAAAATATCACGCACATAAAATATCACGCACATAAAAATATATATATACCAACTAGTTACAGCCATGACAAGTTGACTATATCATATCCATTTACCATAAACTACGGATGATCAAGATAGTCCAGGTCAGTTAAATATTTTTATTATGAGTAATGTATATTAATTCTTCTATATTTTATGATTATTATACGAATTTTTTTTTATATTTTTTATATAAAATATAAAAAATATCAGTATAATTATTTTTAAAATAAAAAAATACTTATAATAAATATAAAATATAGATGAGATTAGTATAAATAACCTTTTTTTTTATTATTTCTAATTCTTTGTATCACATTCGGTTCCAATAATAGAATATATTATATACGTAGACCCAAACCCTACTCGTTTGGTGGACCGGGTCGTAAAAACGGTCTAGGGAATGTGGACATACCGTTGTCATTTCTTATCGGCGTAGTCGGTGTCATCTTAATTTAACTTCAGCAAACAACATGTCGGCGGATCTAAATTATAAACTGAATATTTCTCTCTCGTCATTACCACATTATTATTATTATTATTATTATTATTATTATTATAAAAAAAATTAACGAACGATGAGTTGATAATCGCGACTCAAACAACAATTTTCCGATAATCACTCTAACCTTCCCCTTCCTCCTCTAAAAAACCCACCTCCAAAAGCCGATCCGCTGCTCATACGCGCCCTCCGCTTTCCTAATCGCCTTCGCAATCGGTAACTTTTTTGCAGTCCGCCACCTCTCAGAGTTCAGATCTCTTTGATTCTTGATCAAAGTTTGAGTCTTTTTTGCATAAAATTGTAGATTCTCGATCAAAGTTTGGATCTTGCACTTCTATTTAATTTATCAAATAGAAGAAGAAGAAGAAGAAACAAGTTTACTTCTACATGTTAATAATGGCAATGATGCATGTGATAGTTTATTTATGAACTTGGTGTTTGCATTGATTAGATGGAATCAGCACTATGTTGGTAGGTTTTTTTTTTTTTGGAACTTTAATGATTGCTTACAAATTTTGCACAAACCCAATTGTTTCTTGAATGATGGATTTTTTAGCCCTTTTTTATGCCAAAGTTTGGTTCTTGTTTGATGAATCTTGCATTTTGCATTGTTTGGATCTTGTATTTTGGTTAATTAATAAGTGTGGATCTACAGGCTGTATTGCTTTAGAGATTTGTAGCAATTTCCGTAAATGGAAGTGATTAATGTTCTTGGTGCCAATGTGCTGGACATAATTCATACACTCCAAAAATACCCTAGGACACACCAAAATCAATTCCGTGTTCATGTCACGGTGTATGTATGTGTGGTGTTGTATCTGTTCCCGTGCAACGTAAGCAATGGCATATGCGATCAGTTATTATGAACTTGATGTTTATATTAAGTATTTGAGTCATCTTAACTAGTTTAGTTGTTTTTTTCCCTACAACTTTAATACATAGTTACCAGGATTCCTTACCCCTAGAAACTGCGTTTCCGATCCCCTAATTTGGTGGGTTCCTGATCAGGATACCCAAAAGTGACGACTTGGACGATCACGATCTTACAAGATGAACTTAAACAATGATATCACTCAACTAGTAATATATAAGACCATAAAAACCGATTAATTGTAAAAATAAAGCACTCAAGAGTAAGTTCTTATAGGATTTGGTACGAACTTTTTCCTAGTAAACACAAAGATCTATATATAAAACAAATAAACCGTTCTTCAGCAAACTAAAGCGTACTGGTTAAGCCTATCCCTATTGTCTGCATAGTAGAAAAAGTAGCACCCCCAATTCCATACATGTTCATGTATCAAAGCAAACCATGTAACTTTGCTCTAACGAATGCTTGTAAATTTTGCGTAAACTCGCGATGTTGTATGCTTAATAGTTGTGCATGAAACCGGTTCATCTCATAGTTACATGGGTCGTCATTCGCTTCAATACACTATAGTACGGGGTATGCTACTTTTTCTGTGCGCAATACGAGTAGTTAGGCTTGTCACGCCCCGAGGCGTCCCCCGAGCCGTGACCGCCGTGCGGGCCTGGGGTTGCGCCCGCACAAGGCTTTTTAATGATTTGCATAGCAAGCACGTATTCAGAGTACGCAGATAAATTGAAACACAGATTTGAAACATAGAAAAGTTCTCTTTATTGATAATGAACATCTATTACAAACTCTTGAACGAGTCAGCTAATATGCCGAACGGCTTACAAAAGGGTTGACTCAAAATGAGATAGCAGTCCTGTACATTACATCCTTTTATAAACTCAAAACGGTAAAGACCTCCGGGCTGGAGGATCGCCTTGCCACGGAGCTGCATTTGTGTATGAAGAGTTGCAGGCTTCGGACTTTAGAAGGCTTCGAGGCGCGGTGAAGACGCGCTAACAGCTGGACTGGATCGGGAAGACGACTTCGGCTCCTCGCTCGGTTCGCCTTAGTGCGGAGAACCTGTTTCAACGAGGGTCAGCATATCGAAACATGCTGGTGAAGGCGAGCTAGCCTGACTTTACCAATCAACACGTTGTTTAGAGAAGCATGCATATTTGGTTGGTTTCTATCTTGCCTTAGTTCATTTACAGTTAAGCAGCATATTGAATTTACTGAAATGAACGTGCCACCGTTCGGTGGATTTTACCTGACCGTCCGAATTACCTGCACAATACTTACCTTGCCTTCCCTGCCACGAAGACACAAGTTAGTATGCAACAGGTTTAAATATACACGATGATCACTGGCATGGTTGCCATAGTGGACGTAGCCGAGGACAAGGATAGCATGCTACGAGAGAACACGATTGCGCTGCAAGCTATCCAGTCCCGAACACGACGACTACACACGAGTTCCGCCCGGATCGGATCGGTGCCAGTGCCCTAGCGACCGTCCGCAGAACCAATACCTTGTGCACAAGTTGTCCATGATCGAACACGATGAACAAGTTAACAGTCATGCATTTTAGGCAACACGAATGCAAGAACACGAGTACACGACAAGCAGTATTGCATGATTTATTTTGCATAGTCTCCCTGAACATTTATGCATATACAAGATGTATTCTACTTAGCACGTTTATAGAACATTTGCACGAACAAGCATACGATAAGGCAACAGTTCACAGGTTTGATTGACAAGCATAATAACCAAGTATATTTGTCTTTTATCTTGGTTTCTTTTATTATTATTTGGTATCGTTTGATCGGGGCAAGAAGAGTGTAGATTGATTAGCTGTGAAGCTTGGAAGCAGGACTAGCTAATCGGGTTGGTAGCCACTCACTTAGATTTTGGAAAGAAGAAGAGAAGAGGCGCTTCACGACTCCGCTCGCAAGCCGCCTACTGCTCGTTCACCTGCACACGAACAGCTCGATTAATACTTCTTCCTCTCTTTCCATTCTCGGAATTGAAGTGCAGTTCAATGAACGAAAACAATGAAAACCATCGAAACCGTTCAAGGAAAACAAGCAAATCCCAAAACCAACTCAAAGCACGAAAGCAACAAGCGACATCGAAAACCGAGGCAATAAAAGATAGCAGCGGAGAGGTCCCTCTTGACTCTGCCGCTAAGCCGATCCTTGGGGCGCAGTCCACTGAATATGGGAATCGATTCCGAAGAAACAAATCCATAACGAGGACGAGTTCTTAATTCAATCTATCCCGATCGAACGATACCGTCTTGTGTTCCTTAGCCGCGCTCCCCGCACCGGGGGAACGGGGCGCTACATCCTACCCAACTAATTGGAAGTTTCGTCCCGAAACTTAGGGTAGAGCTTACCGTTAGGGATTATTGGGTTCAGGACGACGATCAGGAAGGTTCGGGCAGGAATTAATAGCATGGCCTGATCGTCCACAAGCGAGGCATAACCCAAGTCTCATGCGGCAGTCTTTCTTATCGTGTCCTAGCTTTTTGCAGAACTGACACTTATTGCTCCAATGCTTGCCACCGTTGTACGGACGCTTTGTAGCATTGTTTCCTCTGTCGTTGCTTTGGCGTTTGTGACTGGATGTATGCACAGCGCCGGCAGGAACGTGAGGATAGTGTGGTTCGAGGGACAGGGCGTGATTCATGACTTCACGCATTGTCCGATACTGAGGAACGGCTACGTGCGAATGGATGACAGGGCGTAGTCCACCTTCAAACCTTCTAGCTCGACTCGCTGCATCAGGTAAATAGGCCCTAGCGAATTTGGAGAGTCGGTTGAATTCGGCGGAATACTCTTTAACTATCATGCTGCCTTGCCGCAGCTGCACGAACTCGTTCTCCATTTGACGTTGGACTGGAGGGGGTACATACTCCTCTTCAAACGCGGCACGAAAAGTCGTCCACGAGATCGCCTCCTCTCCGTGATCAAATTGGAGAGATCGTCGATGCACGTCCCACCAATCGTGTGCGTTGAGGCGGAGCTGTAGTTGCGCGCAGGAGACGCGCTTATCTTCGGGGACCTCTAACAGAGCGAAGTGATCTTCAAGTTCGGCCAACCAATCTAGAGCTACGACTGGGTCCTCAGTCCCGTTGAATGGGGTGTTGCAGACTTTCTTGAAGCGGCCAAAGTCGAAGGCAGTCACGTCCCTCGCTCTTGGAATTTGCGGTGTCTCTACTTCAAGCACGGGCTGCTCCACCGGAATCGTTGTTGTTGCGGCGGAATGGTTGGCAGCCAAAGTCTGAACGATCTGATGCAGGGTATCTACCTGCTTCTGTTGGACTGAGAATCGTGCTTCTATATTGTCTTGAAACTTGAGCTGACTCTCTTCCGCTCGCTTCTCGGCCCGTTCATGGCGAGCCTCGTCCCTTTGTTGGTTTTCCCCCAACATCCGCAATATTTGCTGAACGGGATCGATGCTTGGCGTGGCTCGCTGGCTTCTTGAACTTCCCGAAGTGCCCGAACTACTCCCTTGGCCTTGCGTTTCGTCCGGGACTTGCGCTGCAGATTGCGCAGGATTCATTCCTTCAAAAGAAGGTAAATTACATTAGGATCATAATGTATTATGGACTTATTGCATGAACGTATCTCATTTTGGCCTAGCGAGTTCAAGAGTTCGCACAGGGATTTGATCGTTAAAGGAACTTTTCCAGCACGAAGTCTAAGGAACTTTGAATCTGTGCTCTGATACCACTATGTCACGCCCCGAGGCGTCCCCCGAGCCGTGACCGCCGTGCGGGCCTGGGGTTGCGCCCGCACAAGGCTTTTTAATGATTTGCATAGCAAGCACGTATTCAGAGTACGCAGATAAATTGAAACACAGATTTGAAACATAGAAAAGTTCTCTTTATTGATAATGAACATCTATTACAAACTCTTGAACGAGTCAGCTAATATGCCGAACGGCTTACAAAAGGGTTGACTCAAAATGAGATAGCAGTCCTGTACATTACATCCTTTTATAAACTCAAAACGGTAAAGACCTCCGGGCTGGAGGATCGCCTTGCCACGGAGCTGCATTTGTGTATGAAGAGTTGCAGGCTTCGGACTTTAGAAGGCTTCGAGGCGCGGTGAAGACGCGCTAACAGCTGGACTGGATCGGGAAGACGACTTCGGCTCCTCGCTCGGTTCGCCTTAGTGCGGAGAACCTGTTTCAACGAGGGTCAGCATATCGAAACATGCTGGTGAAGGCGAGCTAGCCTGACTTTACCAATCAACACGTTGTTTAGAGAAGCATGCATATTTGGTTGGTTTCTATCTTGCCTTAGTTCATTTACAGTTAAGCAGCATATTGAATTTACTGAAATGAACGTGCCACCGTTCGGTGGATTTTACCTGACCGTCCGAATTACCTGCACAATACTTACCTTGCCTTCCCTGCCACGAAGACACAAGTTAGTATGCAACAGGTTTAAATATACACGATGATCACTGGCATGGTTGCCATAGTGGACGTAGCCGAGGACAAGGATAGCATGCTACGAGAGAACACGATTGCGCTGCAAGCTATCCAGTCCCGAACACGACGACTACACACGAGTTCCGCCCGGATCGGATCGGTGCCAGTGCCCTAGCGACCGTCCGCAGAACCAATACCTTGTGCACAAGTTGTCCATGATCGAACACGATGAACAAGTTAACAGTCATGCATTTTAGGCAACACGAATGCAAGAACACGAGTACACGACAAGCAGTATTGCATGATTTATTTTGCATAGTCTCCCTGAACATTTATGCATATACAAGATGTATTCTACTTAGCACGTTTATAGAACATTTGCACGAACAAGCATACGATAAGGCAACAGTTCACAGGTTTGATTGACAAGCATAATAACCAAGTATATTTGTCTTTTATCTTGGTTTCTTTTATTATTATTTGGTATCGTTTGATCGGGGCAAGAAGAGTGTAGATTGATTAGCTGTGAAGCTTGGAAGCAGGACTAGCTAATCGGGTTGGTAGCCACTCACTTAGATTTTGGAAAGAAGAAGAGAAGAGGCGCTTCACGACTCCGCTCGCAAGCCGCCTACTGCTCGTTCACCTGCACACGAACAGCTCGATTAATACTTCTTCCTCTCTTTCCATTCTCGGAATTGAAGTGCAGTTCAATGAACGAAAACAATGAAAACCATCGAAACCGTTCAAGGAAAACAAGCAAATCCCAAAACCAACTCAAAGCACGAAAGCAACAAGCGACATCGAAAACCGAGGCAATAAAAGATAGCAGCGGAGAGGTCCCTCTTGACTCTGCCGCTAAGCCGATCCTTGGGGCGCAGTCCACTGAATATGGGAATCGATTCCGAAGAAACAAATCCATAACGAGGACGAGTTCTTAATTCAATCTATCCCGATCGAACGATACCGTCTTGTGTTCCTTAGCCGCGCTCCCCGCACCGGGGGAACGGGGCGCTACATCCTACCCAACTAATTGGAAGTTTCGTCCCGAAACTTAGGGTAGAGCTTACCGTTAGGGATTATTGGGTTCAGGACGACGATCAGGAAGGTTCGGGCAGGAATTAATAGCATGGCCTGATCGTCCACAAGCGAGGCATAACCCAAGTCTCATGCGGCAGTCTTTCTTATCGTGTCCTAGCTTTTTGCAGAACTGACACTTATTGCTCCAATGCTTGCCACCGTTGTACGGACGCTTTGTAGCATTGTTTCCTCTGTCGTTGCTTTGGCGTTTGTGACTGGATGTATGCACAGCGCCGGCAGGAACGTGAGGATAGTGTGGTTCGAGGGACAGGGCGTGATTCATGACTTCACGCATTGTCCGATACTGAGGAACGGCTACGTGCGAATGGATGACAGGGCGTAGTCCACCTTCAAACCTTCTAGCTCGACTCGCTGCATCAGGTAAATAGGCCCTAGCGAATTTGGAGAGTCGGTTGAATTCGGCGGAATACTCTTTAACTATCATGCTGCCTTGCCGCAGCTGCACGAACTCGTTCTCCATTTGACGTTGGACTGGAGGGGGTACATACTCCTCTTCAAACGCGGCACGAAAAGTCGTCCACGAGATCGCCTCCTCTCCGTGATCAAATTGGAGAGATCGTCGATGCACGTCCCACCAATCGTGTGCGTTGAGGCGGAGCTGTAGTTGCGCGCAGGAGACGCGCTTATCTTCGGGGACCTCTAACAGAGCGAAGTGATCTTCAAGTTCGGCCAACCAATCTAGAGCTACGACTGGGTCCTCAGTCCCGTTGAATGGGGTGTTGCAGACTTTCTTGAAGCGGCCAAAGTCGAAGGCAGTCACGTCCCTCGCTCTTGGAATTTGCGGTGTCTCTACTTCAAGCACGGGCTGCTCCACCGGAATCGTTGTTGTTGCGGCGGAATGGTTGGCAGCCAAAGTCTGAACGATCTGATGCAGGGTATCTACCTGCTTCTGTTGGACTGAGAATCGTGCTTCTATATTGTCTTGAAACTTGAGCTGACTCTCTTCCGCTCGCTTCTCGGCCCGTTCATGGCGAGCCTCGTCCCTTTGTTGGTTTTTCCCCAACATCCGCAATATTTGCTGAACGGGATCGATGCTTGGCGTGGCTCGCTGGCTTCTTGAACTTCCCGAAGTGCCCGAACTACTCCCTTGGCCTTGCGTTTCGTCCGGGACTTGCGCTGCAGATTGCGCAGGATTCATTCCTTCAAAAGAAGGTAAATTACATTAGGATCATAATGTATTATGGACTTATTGCATGAACGTATCTCATTTTGGCCTAGCGAGTTCAAGAGTTCGCACAGGGATTTGATCGTTAAAGGAACTTTTCCAGCACGAAGTCTAAGGAACTTTGAATCTGTGCTCTGATACCACTATGTCACGCCCCGAGGCGTCCCTCGAGCCGTGACCGCCGTGCGGGCCTGGGGTTGCGCCCGCACAAGGCTTTTTAATGATTTGCATAGCAAGCACGTATTCAGAGTACGCAGATAAATTGAAACACAGATTTGAAACATAGAAAAGTTCTCTTTATTGATAATGAACATCTATTACAAACTCTTGAACGAGTCAGCTAATATGCCGAACGGCTTACAAAAGGGTTGACTCAAAATGAGATAGCAGTCCTGTACATTACATCCTTTTATAAACTCAAAACGGTAAAGACCTCCGGGCTGGAGGATCGCCTTGCCACGGAGCTGCATTTGTGTATGAAGAGTTGCAGGCTTCGGACTTTAGAAGGCTTCGAGGCGCGGTGAAGACGCGCTAACAGCTGGACTGGATCGGGAAGACGACTTCGGCTCCTCGCTCGGTTCGCCTTAGTGCGGAGAACCTGTTTCAACGAGGGTCAGCATATCGAAACATGCTGGTGAAGGCGAGCTAGCCTGACTTTACCAATCAACACGTTGTTTAGAGAAGCATGCATATTTGGTTGGTTTCTATCTTGCCTTAGTTCATTTACAGTTAAGCAGCATATTGAATTTACTGAAATGAACGTGCCACCGTTCGGTGGATTTTACCTGACCGTCCGAATTACCTGCACAATACTTACCTTGCCTTCCCTGCCACGAAGACACAAGTTAGTATGCAACAGGTTTAAATATACACGATGATCACTGGCATGGTTGCCATAGTGGACGTAGCCGAGGACAAGGATAGCATGCTACGAGAGAACACGATTGCGCTGCAAGCTATCCAGTCCCGAACACGACGACTACACACGAGTTCCGCCCGGATCGGATCGGTGCCAGTGCCCTAGCGACCGTCCGCAGAACCAATACCTTGTGCACAAGTTGTCCATGATCGAACACGATGAACAAGTTAACAGTCATGCATTTTAGGCAACACGAATGCAAGAACACGAGTACACGACAAGCAGTATTGCATGATTTATTTTGCATAGTCTCCCTGAACATTTATGCATATACAAGATGTATTCTACTTAGCACGTTTATAGAACATTTGCACGAACAAGCATACGATAAGGCAACAGTTCACAGGTTTGATTGACAAGCATAATAACCAAGTATATTTGTCTTTTATCTTGGTTTCTTTTATTATTATTTGGTATCGTTTGATCGGGGCAAGAAGAGTGTAGATTGATTAGCTGTGAAGCTTGGAAGCAGGACTAGCTAATCGGGTTGGTAGCCACTCACTTAGATTTTGGAAAGAAGAAGAGAAGAGGCGCTTCACGACTCCGCTCGCAAGCCGCCTACTGCTCGTTCACCTGCACACGAACAGCTCGATTAATACTTCTTCCTCTCTTTCCATTCTCGGAATTGAAGTGCAGTTCAATGAACGAAAACAATGAAAACCATCGAAACCGTTCAAGGAAAACAAGCAAATCCCAAAACCAACTCAAAGCACGAAAGCAACAAGCGACATCGAAAATCGAGGCAATAAAAGATAGCAGCGGAGAGGTCCCTCTTGACTCTGCCGCTAAGCCGATCCTTGGGGCGCAGTCCACTGAATATGGGAATCGATTCCGAAGAAACAAATCCATAACGAGGACGAGTTCTTAATTCAATCTATCCCGATCGAACGATACCGTCTTGTGTTCCTTAGCCGCGCTCCCCGCACCGGGGGAACGGGGCGCTACAAGGCTTAACCAATAGACTTCAGTTGCTTAATAGCGGTTAGTTTGTGTATGTACTTTGTTGCACAAATTCTAACACTGACATGGATAAGGACAAGATACAGATACGGGATGTAAAAAAATTCAGATAGATACAATGAGTAGTCCCTGATGATACACAAATACATTCGCTAATACGGGTATGAACACAAAATACGTGGCCCCCTTTTTCTCGTTCCTTGTTCCATGCAACATAGTATATGTACATATATTTGTCTACTATGGAAGAATGTGTACCAAATCCTACAAACAAGCTAATATTTTATACTTTATCTTGACAATTGATTGATTATAGAACAGTATAGTCAAAGGCGTGCCTCAGGCACGCCTAAGGCACGCCTTGCTCCTAGGCACAGGGACAGCGCCTCAGGGCTCTCCAGGCGGGGCACAATTCTTAAGGCGCACCTGAGGCGCGCCTAGGTGCGTCTTTTCCGAGTGCCTTGGAATAGTTAAGGCGCGCCTTGAAAATCTTGTGAAAAAAATAACATGTTTAGACTATTTTTTTAACTGTTGTACTGTTTTTAGACTGTTTTTTGAACTGATGTACTTTTTTTACTGTTTTCTCTCTCACTCACTCAATTCAAAGTGATTGCAACCTAGACATGGGAGAATTTGAAGCACACATGTTTATCAATATAGAAATCCTATATATATATATATATATATATATATATATATATAATTTTTGTGCCTCGCGTTGCTCAGGCGCGCGCCTCGAGTGCGCCTTGCGCCTCGGGCGATTTGGACCCTTTGCGCCTCGCGTGCGCCTTGCGCCTCGCGTGCGCCTTTGACTACCTTGTTATAGAATCAATTATAGTACCATTTGATTGATATCTTTGTTTAACTTTATCTTGGAAAATTGGATCGTTTTGGTGCCAATTTTTGCTATCCAGACAGGGAACCCACCAAATTTGGGGTTGTGGGATAAGAACATTGATTCCTTGGAGGTGAGGGGATTCCAGTAACTATGGTTCAGCTCCTCCACCCCAATGACCCCATTGAGGTTATCTCCTCGACATGCACAAAGGATCACAACTAGGGTGGGGTTCCCGTGACATAGTACCTCTTCCTTTTTATTCTTAGGCTCAGAGGGTACGTCAGAAATTTCCCTTAGATTGTCGTTACTCAAAGGATGACTTCCTTGGTATTACCCCTCACGCACTGTGGTCTCAAATTGGTTTTGGAGCATGCCACTGGTAGTGATGCCTGGCTGACTGGCTAATGACACAATCACCTGACAGTGGTTGTTGTCGCCTAGCTCCTGGTGTTTGACACCTCGCATCTCCTACCTCTGAGTAGGGAAGGGGTTTGCATAAAACATCGATCGCATGTGCGATGCCAGGTGAAAGCTCCTTTGTTATGTGTGGTTCTTGACTTTGAACTCTTAGGATGAGGTGATAGGGTTCCTTATGGGATACTGCATGCTGAATGGAACCAGGTGTTAACCCGTTCCAAAGGTTCAAGCTTCGGACCAAGTTAAACTAGATAAAAATGAACATGTGTAATCTTAGGTAGTCAACTCACGATATATGTCGTGTATCAATTTGCTTGTGCAATCAATGTATCACATCTCGAATCGTGGATCGTATGATAAAGTAACTCTAGGAGTTCATGTCTATACTTCTGGATCCCTGTAGGAGTATTAGGAACATGATATAATATAATATTATCATGAAGTTTCTATCTGTTTCTTCGTAACTCGTCTGTCTAGTTCTAGAATCCAGATTCTTAAGTATGCATTTCATGGGTCAAGTAAACTAAAATGGATACTCCTAACAGCCTATATATAGTGTATCGAATCAACCAATATGTAACGAAATGGTAGTATATTGTATCGTATCGTAAGATGCGTATCACGTATTCTAAGATAGTAACAACATACTCTAATGACCATTGTTTTCTTACTGAAAGGATCTATCATAGTTACGTGTGCCGTAGTTTGCTTTAGGTGCTGTTTAGTTGCTTGTAAATGGTATTCCTTTGCAACAAAAGTTGTTGCAAGTGGTGTTGCAGCCATTTTGGTTGCAACAAATGCTGCTGGAATTGGGGTAATAGTTGCATCTTTTGTCGCATGTGACATCATTTACAGCGAGACACAACACTGGAATTAGTGTAAATACCACTGCAGTTGCACTTACAGCCAACCAAACGGCCCCTTAGTACAATTTGGGTACGTGGTACACTATTTCTCCCTTGATCTGGATCAGGGACTGCTGCTTTGGGGGTTGAAGGATGAATGTGATTCCCTGGGTAGTGGGAACCGAGTAAACACATTTATTTTATTATGTTCTGTTAACATATATATATATATATATATATATATATATATATATATATATATATATATATACATACAGAACTTACATAACATATTTGGTATTAATGTTATAAACACCAAAATAAGAATTACTGTTCGTAGCTCACAGAGAGCAGGTATTGTGCATGCCTTGCTCACTAACATGTGGTGCTGTCAAGGTGTGGTGAATGTCCGATGTGGGCTTTACTCCTGGTCCACATCTCAGTGGGTCAGGCAAGCACTATTATTTTCTTGCTCCAACTAGGAAATTACTTCTCCATAAAATATAAGGCCTTTTCAAATAGAAAAGAAACAAGGGGTTCAAAGCAAGATAGGAACTTTTAGTCCTCCAGAATCGTTGATTTGCAGATGATGATCCCATGACACTTCTATATTTTTTTAACTTATTAGCTCCAGTTGCTGTCGATAATGATAACAGATACCCGAAATCCTTCACCTGTTGAACAGACACGAATACAACAAAAAACAATATATGCATGACAACAAAGACATGCCATCAGTTTTGGAGTGTCCTTGCCGGGTTCAATACTTGCCCGACATGATGCAAGATGAACAGAGCAAGCATGCTTGCTTCTTTGCCTGCAATGAATCAATGCTTGCTTCTTTGCCTTCAAATATACAGTCAAATATTATGTTTCTTGTTCCATTCCTAGAGCCGTAATTGCCTTCTTCCATAAGTTTGTAACTAACATCTAGTTCTGTTTTAATTGTTAACAGAGCTGACAAGAATCAATTATGTTTCGCCAAAGCCGGAACCAGAGAGCTAAAGGCTCGAAGGCAAAGAAATTGCTTCAGGCATCTGTGCTTCTGGGTATAGTTATATGGCTGCTCTATGAAACCAAGCATTCATATGCCAATAAGAACGAAACCATTGCAACTGAGTACAGCAAACTTAGCGAGGGAGAAGCAGGCACATATATTGGGCGCAAAGTTAATCCAGGGTCTCAATATGGGGTCAGTACAACTGAGGCAACAGAAACCAGTGGAAACCAAGGGGATGCTTTTGATTGGCAAAATGAAGAGAAGTCTGAAGAGGAAGCTCTGAAGATAGAAAATGAAGAATCTCATGAGGAAAGCACAGATAGTGGCAACGACGAGGAAAAGCAGAGCAATGTTGATGACCAGTGCTGAATCTCATATCAGTGAAGAGTCAAATAATGAAGGCACAGAGGAAGTCCTACGTCTGCCCACTCATACAGATAGTGATAGTAAAGATGGAGCTGGTGATTTTAACGAGGAGAATAACAATAATGGTGAAGTAATCCCATCTGACGAGGAGCCCACGAGCTCCACCGACCAAGCCGAAACTGGCGAGAATGCAGGACAGGAAAGTGAGCCTGGTCAGACAGGTGATGAACACAATGATAATGTAGTATCTGAAGCTGGCGAGAATTCACAGCAGGTAAGTGAGCATGGTGATACAGATGATGAGCATAATGATAATAGAGTACCTGTAACGGAACAAAATACAGAGATGTCAACAGCCAACGAGACCCATGAGGGGGAAACAGTCGAAGCACAAGGTGATGCTGGTTCTGATACTGAAACAAATAGCAATAACACAGTTGACCAGGATACAAACAACCCTACATCAGATGATGGGGATGCCACTTCATCCCTTGCCAATGACGAAAATAATACAGTATCATCCAATTCTGAGACCCTTCAGAAGGATGAAGTGGAGTCTCAAAGAGCCAATAGGGAGGAGGCTGAAGCTAATGAACAGAATACCGAGGAAGCTGCAAGCGAAAGTTCCAATGGAGAAAATAATGTAGTTATGTCACTTGAAACCCAAGCTGCAATTGGCAAAAGTTCCATGGAAGATGCAACTACAGATGCAAGTGAGGCTGAAAATGCCAACTTACACAATTCAACAGAAGAAAACAAGGAAGAGATGCAAGACAGCAATGGCAACCCACAAAGGGATGAAAATAAAGAGCAAGTGGACAGTGTTTCCAAGGGTCAGAGTACTGGTAGCTCTACCGAAGCAGCAACCGCTGACACAAGTTCTGAGAGTGAAACCAATGTAGTGATGTCTGACAACAATGGCGATGTTAAAGAGGAAGAAGTTGAATCCCAAGTGGAGCATGGCTCTGAGTCTAACTCGAGTTCTAATGCAGATGAGCAAAATAATACAGAGAACACACAGAACAATGAGTCCTCAGAGTCTAACTCAAGTTCTACCTCAGTTGAGCAAAATAATACAGAGAACACGCAGAACAATGAGGCTGCTGAGTCTAACTCAAGTTCTCATGTAGATGAGCAAAATAATGCAGAGAGCACAGAGAACAATGAGGCTTCAAGAAGAGAAGCAAGTGAATCTGAAGGGTCAAATGGTTCGGGGAATGAAGCTACTGGCAATAATACAGTTGAAGAGGCAAAGCCGAGTGTTGAAGTTGCAGAAGGTGAACATCAGGAATTGCAAGCAAATGGCGAAGATGCTAAACAAGAGGGCGCTGGATCCACAGAAGATGGTAGTGGATCACTTGAATCTCAGGAAAACAATCGAAACAATCCAGAGACTCAAACTAACCATAATGGAGAAGCAGCTGAATCTCAGGGAGATGGTGCATCTAGCTCTGAGGAATAGCTCGTAGGTTCAAAGAAGAGTCAGTTAAACTATGATATATCTCTATCATATTTTGCATTCTGTGAGTGGAAACCACTCCTTGAGTATCTTTCGTTATTTCCGTATGTAGCACGCCTTTTTTTTTAACATCTTGCAGCTTGTATTGAGCAATGTATGTAAAACTTATCATTATAATTGTTGCTTTTCAATCATCAATTAATATATATTGCATATTTTCTAGTATATGATCGCGACATACTCCTTTTTTCTATTTCTAGAATTACTATAGTGTATATCTTCCAGAGAAAGTGGGGAAACAAGAAGGGAAAAAATGCAATTATTTTGGACTGTTTCTTTGTAAGTTATTATTCTCTTATTGTGGTGAGTCAAGATGGAGACGTGTGTCTGGAAAATGGGCGATCTATGAGAATGTAACTCTTAACACATCGTTATGATCAATTTTTGTGATGTATTAATGCCTGTTCTCTGATATGAGTATCCAACACATTGTTAACCATTAATATCACAACAAACATCCAAAAATTAGTAGCATGTGGCTGTGAACCCGAATATTATAACACACTTCCAATGCAATATGAGAACTATAATCGAATTGGAGGTGTAATGAATTGTAACAGAATTTAGTAAACTGCAAATATTTAGAATTCCATTTTTCAGATTTTTTTTATAGGCTTAATTGCAACTAAATATCGTGAGCTATTTGCAAGTTAATATCCTAAAGTTTCATATATGAAATATTAATACCCCGAACTAAGTAGAAGTTGCAAATTGTTACGTTCCATTAGTTAGTAGTTACTTTTCCGTCGCACCAAAAAAAACGTACTTTTTGGGGGACCAAATTACCTCTGATAATGTATTAGAAACCTTTCATATATTCTCTCACCTATTTCATTCCCCTAATTCTTACCTGGTGATAGTCCTAATCCTTTCTCTTTCATTTAAAAAAAAAATCTCATTCATTTAACTTGTTCCCTTTCTACACAATTTATATGTAATTTGTCGATAATCCTATTTTTACATATTCTTA
>JAYESA010000001.1:143438391-143534775 GCA_036927795.1 Iris macrosiphon | reverse complement strand
GTTAATTGTTTCAGATAGAAGAACCTTTTGATAGAAAGTGTTCATATGCTTGATAAAGTAAGCTCCAGTATTCATCTTTTCACAGCTACTCTTGAAGTAGCTTGACCAACAAATAGCAACAACAAAAAAACTTTAAATATATATTTGTATTTACACGTGCTTGTGTTTCGACAGACAAACACTTGGTCCTGTGACATAGTAAAATACTTCCCAATGAGAAATGAGACCGAGAAATTGGTCCAAGCTATTTCGACGGACGCAACTTGCTGCCCAGAAATTCGGCAGTGGGTGGTGCATGGGATATGCTACTACTGCCTTTCCTAAGATTTTCCTCCTTTACATCAAGCACGAGTGTTGTAGTTTCCTCTCCATCCAGTCAATGATGTCAGCACCTATTTCGTCACGCTCAGGCTCAAAGAGGAGATCATGCAAGAAGCCCTCGTAGAGCTTGATGTCCTTGTAACTGGAGGCAGCCACATTGTAGAGGTCCTGTGACGCCAAGGGATCGGTGACCCTATCTGCAGTCCCATGAAGAACTAAGAAAGGGATGGTGACTGCTCTCAGGTTCTGGATCAGAAAAGATGATATGCGAAGGATCTCATGCCCCGTTCGCACCCTGATTGGCCCAGTGTAGACCAGTGGATCCGAGTACTTGGCGAGCATTGCAGCAGGGTCCCTCGACACTGGGATACCTCTTTTGTTAGCCCCTTTGAACTGGAACTTCGGGAGTACTAGCGAAAACAGAGGAGCCACCGCCTGCAAGTAAGATATACAGTTAATTTAGTTATTTTTTGTTCTACCAGTTCTGGCCCAAACAATTCTTTAGACTTGATATAAGCATTTGGAAAAAAATCCAGTCCCCTTTCTAAGAGTACCAGCAGTAAATATCGTGTAGAAAATTGGTCAATTCGAACATTCAAGTGAAGTCACTTAAGTCTAAGCTCCCAAGAATGTTCATGCAGTAAACTGCTTAAAATTTTGCAGCTAAAAGCTTTTAACCTAATATGTATGTTGTAACCCAAACTTGTTCTGAGTTCAGATTTCAAACCTAATCATCCGAATAATAAAACCAGCAACACCAAAGGTCAGGCAACTCGATATTTGAAACCTTGGTATGGCTATAGGTTTCCATGGGCCACGTGACCAGGTTGGCCCTGTCCGGGACCATTTAGCACCAGGTTTGACCGAGTTAGAGCCGCGCCAGGCCAAACATGCATGGATAAAGACCGGGAAGGGACAGATTTTATAGAAATTGCATTAGCCAAATTGACATACATTTTTAGAGGCGCTTCCTGGGCATCTTCTTGAAAGCTTCAGGAGTCTTTATATTTTAACAAGTGTCTTTTGAGAGTTCATGTGATAGAACGCGTATTCATCTAGTTGGAGTTTACATTTTACACATTCAACCATCATTTTTGTCGTCCTGCACCATCTAAACTAGGCATTCCTTGTTCTCTCACTTCTCTTTGAATAAAATACTCCCATACATTTGAGTTACAACACCCCCCCCCCCCCCCCCCCACCACCACCACCCACCCACAGACTCACTTGATCCATGCCTGTTATCCTTGGTTGCAGAACTGTAGAAGACTTGTTGACAAGGGATAGGAAGTAAAAAAGGAGTTTTGAGTTGTGATGAAAATGGCTACATTATCTGTAGAATTTGTGGAGTATATATTTGTCCAGTACAACTATCAGTTGTGAGTGATATTTTGATCAGTTTGGATAAAAAATGACAAAAATACCCTGCAGAAAGTCATTGAGTATATTTTGGTCAAAACTCTCAAACTGATTGTTGGGACCCTTTGGAAATAGGGCATTTGACCAAAACCTGCCCCTAAGAACTGTTGGGAGGAGGTTTTCACCAAAATATGCCCCAGCGAGTCAAAATGATTAATTGGTGGGTATGTTGGTCAACTGATAATCACCTATATCTTGGATGCTAGACAAAGTGTTGGAAAGATACTAGAAGAATGCTGACATTCAGTGTTGTTGTTTTTCTTTTTTGAGAAGAACATATCAGACTTGTTGCACATCTCAAATGTGTTAACAATTTCCAATATTAATATTCTTAGGACGCAACTTAGAGACTTCTTTAACACTATTCCAACACAATTCCATTACTCTAAATCAATGTTATCTGGAATACAGAATGGTATGTCATGTGGAAGAAACTAGAATGTGGAACATGGCTTGGTATGGACATGGAACTGTAGGGGTAGGTTTATTTGGAATATTCAAGGGGAATTAAAAACATTGTTTCGGAATGTGGCATACTACACACGCATACATACAATGTTTTAAAAAGTTAAGACGCAAGGCGAGGCGTTTAGTCTCCCTTAGGACGAGGTGTAAGTCTCAGGAGTATTAAACTTTTTTTTACTAGAAAATTGTAATATATTTAAAAATACTAAACTATTAGTGAAAATGATCAATAAATAAAACATAAGCATATTATCCAATTTAGAAGGGCAATTATCAAATAGATTGAAGACCATTTATCAAGAGTCATAGGAGTCCAAAACTAAAATATTTCGATAATAATGAAAGTAGAAACTAGTTGCTTATCAAGAAACTGAGGAAGGTAGAGAAAAGTGGCTACTGCCAACTACAAAGTATCAAAATAACAAACATTTGTCAGAATCCAGGTCTTACTCATCTGCAAGGAATTAGATATGTAGGTAAACAAAAGATGAATAACAGAACAAAAGGAGAAGAAATAGTTGAATTCTCTGGATTAAGGATGTTATACAATTGCTAATCTCGAGGAAGTCATCTCGAACAAGTGGAGCTCGACTGGAGGCAACATGCCTAGAACTAGCACAGTTGAAGGGGACGTCAACACCCTAAAGAAGAGTTTTGTTGTGATTTAGGTTTGTGCCAAGTGGGTAAGCATATAACTAGGCCCTATGTTGTTATAAAACCACGCAAAATAAACTACTATTGGGCACAAGTTTTTCACATGGGCCTATATACCCGTCTATGTAAAAAATGTACTCCTCAATCAGAAAATATACGCCTCGTAGGCATAAAAGTTTTATTAAACAAGTCCAGTGACTTTTTAGGGATGTCCGCCCGAAACGAGTCCCCTAAAGCTTTTTTAAAACATTGCATACATCTTAGTTAATAGTTAGTTTTTTAAATTGCCAATTTGACGTATCTAAGCATCACTCAATCCAACTTATACTATCACTCAATCCAACTTATACTATAATGGTTTAGGATAAGGAAAATTACTTAATTTCTCCTTTTCTCTCATTGTAACATTTAGACTGTTAAGACTTGCCATTCTGAAACAAAACTGTTCAACTTTGGAAACAAAAGTTCCAAAATGGAAAGCGACACACCTATAGTACATTTTTGACATTTTATGATTTTAAATTTTAAGTAGAATGTATCCGAAGGATCTTTGCATGTACCTAAACTCTTGATGCAAATTGCACAAGTTGAGATAATGTTGGCAACATCTTGCATACTCCATGTCAGTACTAACTCATTAATCCCATACAGGGTTACCTGATTCTCTGGCCCCCTTGAGTTCAAGCAACCAGTTTGTATGTCTCCAAATGTGAGGAATTTGGCACGCACTTCTTCAGAATCAGAAGTACCTGCCCCAAACGGAAGAGAAAATCCACAAATCCGCAGCTCAAGATAAGAAAGAGTGAATTGGACACCATTTCATGGAAATGTAAATGTCCTATATTGAGAGCCGTTAAAGAGGCAGTTGTCAACAATCATTCCCATTAGCTGTTGTAAATGAGACTGTCATTTCTCATCAGCTACTAAGCTCAACCTAGCGTGCCGCTAAAAATAAAAAATCTCATACAGGTATCGTGTACCAAGGTCCAAAACATAGCACGAATTTGATAACCCCCACCTTATACCCAAGACCTAAAATATACCTATCAACTACTTGTATTTTTGTATGTCATTGACATTTTAAAACATGAAAAACTGATGGTTGAAAATTGTTGTTACGATCATAACCCATTATAAATCAAGGATATCCTTTATGAATTTTACATATATTGTTAATTAACCAATTATGAGCTTTAAGTAATTATTAAAAAAAGTTTATATAAGAACTTTAGTTTACAACATCTCACTATTGTGTGTTAAACATGGTTGGTTGTGTTTCTGTAGTGTATAAATAATGAAATATCTTCAACTTTGCCTATCCATTTATGAAAGTTGGAATTCCCACAACGCATCCCTATATCCATTTCGATGCACCATAACACATTATTTTTTCATTATTAATGCTGAGTTATGTGTTAAGTTTAGTTTAGACTTACATCGGGTAGACTAATAGTGAGAGGGGTTAGCCTCTCCAATATAATGTACTCTCCTCTCTTCTTAAGAAAAAAAAATTATAATTTCTTTCCTACATGGTATCAGAGCCATAACCCATCCACCACTCTCTCCACAAAGGGAAAAAAAAAAACCTAACCCTATAGGTCAACCCCCCTCCTCCTCCCCCCCCCCCCTCCCGCCTCCCTCCCTCCCCCACCTGTCGCGGCCTCGCCTCTCGCTACCCCCGGCCCCGCCTTCCTCCACCACCTGCCTTCACCCCCGGCCCAGCCTCCCTCCACCGTCTCCCTGCACCCCCCTCGCCTCCCTGCACCCCGCCGACCCCCCCCCCCAAGCCCTAACCCTAATATACAGCCGCTGCCCCTTCTTCCTGTCTAAATCATAATCCTAAAAAAAAAAGTCGTATATCGGCAGTCATAAGGTAGACAATGATCTGTTTGCAGAACCTTTGTTCCTAGATTATGACTTCAGGAATTAACAAAGAGTAGACAAGTTGCTTGTTTACGTGGATCTTTGTTTCCTTCCTACCCCGATCTCCACATCAGGATCTACACGGAGAGTAACCTGGGTTGCTTCTCTGTCCTGCCTTGTGTGATCCCCATACGATCTCTACTTTCCATGCGCATACCGGTTCTGGCCACGTTGATAGCGCACAGATAAAGATGTGATTATTGGGGTTGGAAAGATCCAGCGATGGTCGAATCAAGTGTATTACAGGATGACAAACACTGACGCGGCTAGCAGTGATACTACTACCGGTGTCGGAAATGCATTGGCGGGACCAACGGGCACCGGGCACTGGTACGACAATTTCTTCGATTCGACTCGTTGATCGGAGGTTGGACGGACCAGATGGTTACTCAACATGGCGGAAGAAGGTTGAGAAAATACTTCGGAGAATGCGGTTGTCCAAGCATCTGACTAACAACCCTCTGGAGACGACTGATCACACATTTGAGCAGTGGGAGACGGATGATAGTCGACTATTTACACAGTTGATGAACTCAATGGAACCATCGGTGGAGGACATGGTTCAGAACACGGATACGGTAAAGGATTTACGGGAGGTCCTAGCGACGATGTTTGATGGAAAATGCGACTTGTCTCGTATATACGATTCGGTCGTCAGCGTCTACCGGGCAGAACAGGACGACAAGTCTCATAAGGACCACTTCCGGGCCTTTAAGGTTATGGTCGATGAAGTTGACCGTGTATTACCTCTGACGACGGATATCAATGAAGCGAGGGCTCAACGTGAGCAGCTTCATGTTATGGCATATCTTGCCTCTCTCCGTCCTGATGCAGACTCAGCTCGCTCTCAGATCATTGCTGGAGCCGAGGTTCCATCTCTAATGGAAGCGTATTTTCGTGTCCTACGGACAACAAAGGTCGTCGAGACCTCTCCAAGTGATGCTCCTGCTGATCGATCTGTTCTTGGTGTCGCTCGTACTGGATTTCGTATTGGTCGTGGTGGACGACGTGGTGGCCGAGATATTGGCCGTGATGGTGGACGAAACATTGGCGGTCGAGATGGAGGTCGACCGCGCACATGCTTCAATTGTGGTCTATATAGTCATTTCCAGTGGCAGTGTACTAAAGCTCCTGCTGCCAATGCTACCTCAGCTCCTGATTTTGGCGGCCAATCCGTACAAATGACTGATGAAGCATATACAGATTTTGTTGAGTTTCAAGCTCAACGTCGAGGTGAAGCCTCTACTTCTGGGTCCACCGCAGGGTACTCAGCGGCATGTGTGGTACAGTCGAAGCAGTGGGTCCTTGATTCTGGTGCGTCTGCTCACTTGACAGGCGACGCAGGTATGATACGAAATTATGTACCAGTTGGTTGTATGTCTAATATTACATATGCCAATGGTGGTTCGCTAACAGTCCGTAGAAAAGGATTTGCCCGGCTTTCTTAGGAACTGTCACTACATTCTGTTTTACATACACCTGGAAACCCATTCAGCTTACTCCCAATTAGTTTGATTACTCGCGATATGTATTGCTTGGTAACATTCTTTCCTGATGGTTGTGTTTTTCAGGACCTAAAGACTGAAAAGACTATCGGTAGGGGGCATGTGGCTGGAGGCTTATACTTGTTTGATGAAACTTTCTCTGTTGTCTATGTTGGTGTGTAACTTAATCCTTTTGAGTTACACTACCGGTTAGGACATCCATCTGTCAAAGCACTCCAGAAAATGTATCCATCTTTAGATGTTTCAAGTTCTTTTATTGTAAGTCATGTAGTTTGGCTAAGCATCACCAGGTTTCCTATCCGGTCATTCAGAATAAAATTGCTTCCGCTCCATTCGAGTTGGTGCATTCCGATATATGGGGACCTTGTCCGGTTGAATCTATGATGGGATTCAAGTACTTTGTTACCTTTATTGATGACTACTCACGTGTCACGTTTGTTTATCTAATGAAAATCGCTTCGAATTATTTATTTGGTGCATTTTTTATGAGAAATCAAACACAATTTCGTGTTCCGATTAAATGTGTTCGCAGTGACAATGGTCGTGAGTATATGTCTCGTGAGTTTGTTTCACATATGTCTCGGAATGGCATCATCCACCAAACTTCATGTCCTTACACACCACAACAGAATGGTATGGCTGAACGCAAGAATCGTTCTCTTAGAAACAACGCGTGCTCTTATGTTCCAAGCACATACTCCAAAAAAATTTTGGTCGAATGCCGTTCTTACTGTTTGCTATCTAATTAATCGCATGCCGTCGTCTGTTCTCAATGATGATACTCCATTCTCTCGATTATATCCCAAACGAGAGTCGTTTTCTCTACCTCTCCGTATCTTTGGTTGCTTGTATTATGTTAGGGATACCCGACCAACTCTTTCTAAATTAGATCCAAAGGCTATCCAATGTATTTTTCTTGGGTATCCTAAGGATCAGAAAGGGTATCGATATTTTTCTCCAGTCTTGAAGATGTATTTTTCTCTCGGGATATTACATTTGTTGAAACCGAATTTCCTTCACTTCCACAAACTATTGATCCGGCTCCGCAAGTTTACCCATAAGAGAATTTTTTGTTGTTTCATGTTCAAACACAACAGACACCCGTAAGGGTGCCCTCGTTTACCGAGCAATTCTCCCGGTCCGACGGTCCGCAAACACCGGCTCCGTCAGTACCAGCATCGCCGAAACGAGTTTTGTCGATCATTCCCGCGGACACAGTGCCTTCATCCTTCTCTAGCTCCAATGATTTGCCTCCACCTGATCCGCCAGCACGACCTCGTCGTACATGTCGTGATCATCCCCTGTATGTTGACAATTACAAAGGGCTTGTGAGCCACACACAATCATTGGTGGCTACTATTGATGGGACTCAGATTCCCAATACTGCAGAGGAGGGTCTTAAACATCCCTGCTGGCATGCTGCTATGGAAGAGGAGATGAAAGTACTTCGAAAAAACCATACATGGAACTTGGTTGATTTATCTCATGGTAAGGCAATAGGTTGCAAATAGGTGTTCAATATTAAGGTAATACCGAATGGTACTCTTGATCGCCTGAAGGCTTGTCTGATGGCAAAAGGATATTTTCAGACCTATGGTGAGAATTATTTTGAGACATTCTCTCCAGTTGCTCGGATGACCTCTGTGCGCGTACTCTTAGCCTTAACTGTTCGCTATGACTGGCCGTTGCTACAACTGGATATCAAATATGCATTTCTTCATGGAGATCTTGACGAAAAAGTGTATGTGGTTCAACCTTCCGGGTTCTTTGCAAGGGAGGGTAAAGTGTGTCATCTGCGGAAGGTCCTTTATGGTCTCAAACAATCCCCTCGTGCATGGTTTGGTCGTTTCACAAATGTGGTTACTCAGTTTGGCATGTGCCAATTGAAGAAAGATCATTCAGTATTCTACTGTCAGACATCAGTTGGAAGGATACTACTTGGTATCTATGTGAACAATATTGTGATCACAAGAGACGATGGTCAGGGCATTGCAGGACTGAAGAAGTTTCTAGGAGAACAGTTTCAAACCAAGAATTTGGGATCGTTGAGCTACTTTTTGGGCATAGAAGTCACACGGGGTAAGCGGGACATTGTAATGTCTCAGAGAAAATATATGCTAGACATCCTAAATGATGTAAGAATGATGCAAGCTAAGGGAACAACCTCGCCCATGGACCCAGGGATAAAGTTACTCCCCGACGAGGGGACATTGATGACCAATCCGGATCAATATCGACGAGTAGTTGGAAAGCTCAACTACTTGGCCGTTATGACTCGTCCAAACATTTTCTTTGCCGTCAGTGTGGCAAGTAGATTCATGTCTTCTCCACGAGTTCCACATTGGGAGGCAGTTTTCAGAATTCTGCGCTATCTAGTTCAGAATCCGGGAAAAAAAATTCGGATGGAGAATAAGGGACATACTTATGTTGAATGTTTTACTGATGCTGACAGGGGTGCCAGTCTTACGAATAGACGGTCTACATCTGGCTACTCGGTTCTTCATTGACGAAAACTTGGTATCGTGGAAGAGCAAGAAGCAGAGTGTGATCGCACGATCAAGTTCGGAAGCAAAATATCCGGTCATTGCTCATGGCACAGCAGAAGTGCTATATATGTAGCATCTTCTACAAGAACTGGAAGAAGAAGCAGGATATAAAGCAGCAGATATGTGATATGATAACGTCATATTGCTACTAATCATGTATTTCATGAAAGGACAAAGCACATTGAAATCGACATTCACTTTGTCTGTGATGAGTATCAGAAAGGGATGATAAAGTTTCACCACGTGAGGACCGGCGATCAGATAGCTATATATTTACAAAGTCTCTTCTAGGTCCTCGGGTTCAATTTTTCTATAACAAGCTGGACATGATTGACATCTATGCTCCAGCTTGAGGGAGGGTGTTGAGTTATGTGTTAAGTTTAGTTTAGTCTCACATCGGGTAGACTAATAGTGAGAGGGGTTAGCCTCTCCTATATAATGTACTCCCCTCTCTTCTTAAGAAAAAAAATCTATAATTCCTTCCCTACAATTATCATGAAAGTGATTATTTCTAAAGGTTAAACTTAATTTCCTTTCAAGCTAGTAGACACAATCATCGTTGCCAGATTTGCATTGAAGAATACAGTTTCCGCTTCAAGTATGCTTTGAGGCATATGTCAGAACTCAGACTTACGAATTTTGAGGTACATGAAGTGTAAACCAACTTAAACTTATCAAATCTATAACTCAGGTGCTAATATATACCCACTTTACTCCTATATATCCATTGTAGGCAGGAGTTTCAGGACGACGACCTAAAGGCAGAAACCACCATTCCGGGAGTGGGCAGTCTACTACAGGCAAGGACACAATTTGGACCCATACTTCATCACATTTTTTGACGGATGAGAGCAACCGTGTAGTATCAATATATTTTGTGAGGAGGGAGAGAATATTTTGTATTTTGAAACAGCCACCCATCGGCTTGTTCTGAGAGGCTAGTCTATTATGTACTCTTGACTTCTTTACTAATTATTAAGGTAGTCAAAGGCGCACTCAAGACACAAAATATCTATATCGTCCGAGGCGCAAGGCACACTTAAGACGTGCGTCCGAGCAAAATGAGACGCAAAAATAAAAAAAAATAATAATATACATAGATAAATAAATAAATTAGTAATGTAAGAAATAAAACCAAATAACATATTAAAACTAACAAAAATATGTTAAAAACATAATTAAGTGAACTAGCAGAGCAGCATTAGCAGTCAACAGAACTAACAAGAGTTTGTATTATCCTTACCAAGCTTTTAGTATATTTTACTTTTTTCAGTTCAACTGTAACTATTTTATGAGGTAAGAGTTATTTCTCTGTCTCAGTTTTTTGTATAAATAAAAAAAAACATAAGACGCGCATTTTCTTGGTTGCGCCTTGCAGAAAGGCGCGTCTAAGGCGCGCCTTTGGTGTGCCTGGAGAAATGCGCCTTGTCTAGTGAAGTGCGAGGCGCAACTGCTGTGCATTTCTGCGAGGCACGCCTTTGACTACCATGCTATTTAATGAAACACGGGAAGGATTAGCATCTCACCGACTTTCTGACATATATATAATTATATATATACACCCGTTTCAGTATACACACATTCTATCAAATGTTACATCACCCAATGTCTTGATCACGTACGGTATTCATCTTAAACAACCACAGCATGCCTCCCAAGTCTTAGTGTCATGTTTATGATATATATATATATAGATATCTGTGAAACATGGGTACTCCATTTAAGGAGTACCCACACCAGATACTGGTACCCCTGGGTAACAGAAATGTAGCTCATTGGATGTAAATCTTGTCTTCTAATGTACAATTTGTGTACTTCTGTTTTAGAAATCAAACTTTCTTAATTTTAAACTTTAAAGTACAAACTAGGTATCATACGACAAATTCACTTCCTACCAATGTAACTAAAGTGTCAGATATGCATGGATGCTTGAGATTGAGCAAATCTAGTAAGAAAGTAAATTATGCGTGCAACTCTGCTGCAGACCGGCACCTGAACATAAGATAAAACATGAGAAAATAGTAAGCAAGTAAATTACCCCTACAATAGGATGAGCTGGCTTTACACGCAGTGCAGGTGAGGTTAGTACCACTCCTTCCAACATAGCCTCAATGTGAGGGTGCAGAGCTGCCTGTATTATTCCAGATTTACTGATAAGCACAAAATAAATAACAGAAATACAGCATAAAACATCAGTAAGGATGTAGTTAGTC
Source organism: Iris macrosiphon (assembly GCA_036927795.1). NCBI lineage: Eukaryota > Viridiplantae > Streptophyta > Magnoliopsida > Asparagales > Iridaceae > Iris > Iris macrosiphon. The sequence continues at coordinate 143,523,729 of JAYESA010000001.1, read as the reverse complement.
AAGACAAACCTTCAAAACCACAGCTCCGCCAGTAGAGTGACCAAAAAGAAAACAAGGTATACCAGGGTTTTCTGATTTAATTTTCTCTAGGAATAATCCCTGCAAATACAAGAAAATAAACTGAAGCACTAGTAAAAAAAATCAACCATAACAACAACAAAATTGCATCCATAACTTGACAACCAAGTTCATAATAATGTTCAATGCTAATTGCTATGGATATAAGTATGGTTAATATAAAATGGATAAGTTGTGAAACAAGGATTATAGGACCAATTGAGGATATGATCATAGTGGGTTAACTAAATCAATCTAGTGATGCAAACCTCTAATTCTACGCTCTATTTCGAAGGATAAGAAAAGAGGTAGACAAGAGCTATAAAATAAAAGGGAAGGAAATTCCAAGGATTTATAACTCTGGAATTTTCCTCTAATAGTTTGTCACTGATGAATCCATAAGGATGAGATAGAATGAAAAACTTACAGTGTCTGCAACAACACAATCTAGTGAAGGTACATATCCATGCAATCCGTCACTGCCTCCATGCCCTGTCCAAGAAAATTAATTCTTAATCCCTATCAAGTTCATTATGGTTTTACCCTTCACAAATGTGCATTATGAGAGTACAAGCAACAATTATGATGATTTACACAATCATTAATATATGGCACACATCGCATCATATCTGAGAAGCAGGCTAAAATTTGGTAACTCGATGTGGAGATAGAGTGAAATACACAACCTGCCAGGATTCAATTTAGATTTAGCAACGCCACTGCATACACATGGAAATCATGATTCACTTGGGTCACTCTGTTAAGGAACCAAATAAGGTCCATTGTTCTATATCACTTCTAATAGCAATTTCATGTATTCTTATGTCCCCTTTCCACTTCCCAACATTAATATATTTGATGGTCAATAGCATGACACTCTTGGTAAAAACTAACAGAAACTTTTATAGGAAATAGCATATTTGAGTTATATTACCTATAAAGAAAGAATTTGTGAGAAATTATTTGGAGAGAGACTCAGCCAGCTGCACCAGACTTTCTGGCGAAACCCTAGTCCACTGTTTGCTAAGGGTCGATTTCTCTCCTAGCATCCTATACAAGTAGGGGAGGGGGGGGGGGGGGGGGGGGGGGGGGAGGGGGGGGGAGGTTTTATGGCAGCAAAGAAGAGAGAAGAAAGAAGAAAGACGAGCAACAACAAGAAGAGAAGCAGCATCAGCAACATCTGTCAGTAAGTTGCTTAATTAAATAGTTTATTTAGTTGTTTAAAGAATTGTGATATTTATTTGTTTAATTAAATTAGTTGTTTATTTATTTGTTTAATTAAATTAGTATCTAAATTAAACAACTAAATATATTTTTAAATTAAACCCTAATTAGTTGTTTAACTAAACTCCAATCCTATATAACCCTAACCATATAACCCTAACCCTAATTAAATTAGTTGTTTATTTATTTGTTTAATTAAATTAGATATTTAGTTAAATTAGTTGTTTAACTAAACCTAACCCTATATAATCCCAACCATATAACCCTAAGCCTAATTGTAACCCTAATTAACTTAGTTATTTATTTATTTAATTTAATTAATTATTAGATTAAATTAGTTGTTTAACTAAACCCTAACCCTCTACCCACAACCCTAACCCAACCACCATAACCCTAACACTAACACTAATACAAACTCTTAACATAAATCATTTTGGCAACTATCATTTTACAGATGGCTGGTTTTATCACATGCTTACTTAGTGTAGGTTTTAGAGAGTGTTGCTTCTGTTCGTTGCTTTTATACTCACCAGTACTTTCCCCAAAGTGCTGACTCCCCACCAGTTTGCTTGTTCGTAGATACTTAGGCTTGCACGGTATCACGCCCATGCGAGAACGATCGGTTCCGTAAGGCGCCATGCGAGGATGATCGGCCCTTTGCGGGATTGGGACATGACATTCACAGTGACGAAACTCTCCAATTTGGTAATCGTCTTTGTGTACCAAGTGGAGATATCCGTCAAGAGATCATGTCAGGAGCCTACAGTTCTCAGTATTCCGTTCACCCAGGAGGAACGAAGATGTACAAAGATATTCGTCAGTATTTCAGGTGGAATGGTATGAAGAGGGAGATAGCACGATTTGTCTCCCGATGTTTGGTTTGTCAGCAAGTCAATGCTGAGCATCAGAGACCAGCAGGACTTCTTCAACCTTTATCAATTTCGGAATGGAAGTGGGACCATATCACCATGGATTTTGTGACCGGTCTTCCTAGATCCCCAGCTGGCAGAGATGCAATTTGGATAATAGTGAATCGACTCACAAAGGTTGCTCACTTACTTTCCTTCAGAGTGGGACAGTTTACAGAGCAGTTGGCTCGGATGTACATGAATCAGATTGTCAGAGTTCATGGGGTGCCAGTCAACATCGTATCAAATAGAGATTTTATATTCACATCTCATTTTTGGCAAAGTTACAGCAAAATCTGGGTACCCGTCTGAAGTTCAGTACAGTTTATCATCCCCAGACAGATGGTCAGTCAGAACGTACGATCAAGACTCTAGAAGATATGCTTCGATCTTGCACCATTGACTTTGGTGGTTCATGGGAAGACCATTTACACTTTGTGGAATTTTCCTACAACAATAGTTTCCAAGCAAGTATCCAGATGACACCCTTCGAGCCACTTTATGGCAAGAAGTGCAGATCACCGTTAGCTTGAAATGGTATTGGTGAGAGACAATTACTTAGTCCCGAGATGATAGCCCAGACAGTTGAGGTAGTCAAACAAGTCCGGAAGTATCTTAAGATAGCTCAGGAGCGTCAGCGTCATTGGGCTGATTCGCATCGACGACCTCTTGAGTTCTCTGTCGGCGACCATGTATTCCTTCGAATTTTGCCTACCCGGAGGGTCATCAAATTTGGTGTGTGGGGAAAGCTTAATCTACAGTATATTGGTCCGTTCGATATCCTCGAGCAAGTGGGAGATGTTTCTTATCGCCTTGCTCTTCCTCCGTCGCTTCACAAGATACATAATATTTTTCATGTATCACAATTACGACGGTATAATCCAAATTCAAGCCATGTCCTGGATCATTCAAAATTGGTCGTTGGTACCGACCTTTCGTATGAGGAGAGGCATGTATCCATTTTGGACCGGAGAGAGAAGATTCTCAAGAACCGGATTATTCGGTTAGTCCGAGTTGCTTGGGAGCATCACTCACCAGACGAGTCAACTTGGGAGCGAGAGGATGATATCCGTGCTCGATACTCGTATTTGTTTGACTCATGAGGTATACATCTTTGTATATCTCGTACCCTGGTCTTGTCTTGTGCATGCTTGTCTTGTTCTAGGATTGTGCTTGATTCCCGTATGCCCTTGCTTATCTTGATTGCATGTCCCCAGAGTTTTCTTGCTAGACCTCGTGCCTTAATAAAATTTCGAGAGTTGTGAGACTCTGTCTTACTGATATAGTATACGTACTCGATATACGAGTATTATACATGTATAGCTCGTTTATTGTTTAATTGCTTACATCATGCTTTATGCCATTCATGCATTATTTATGTTGTTTTTGTAAGTTTTTCTTAGTTGCATGCTTTGGACCGTTGGTCCCTTGATTTTTTTGGTGTGTGGCTGTGATGAACCCTGGTGAGGGGCATGGATTATGATCTAATGGCCTACAATCCTAACTCTTCCTATATAAGCAATCTCATTCTCTTTCCTCCACTTTTCTTTTTCTTTCATTTCTCTTTTCTTCTTCATTTCTTCCCCAGCAAAGAATAGCAGCCGAGCTTGGCCTTGGCTGTGGGTGACCTTGATAATGTTGGTATTAGGCTAGAACTTGACCGTAGGCAAGTACATCTTGCCAACCGAAGGAACAACTAGGAATCTTGCTTTGATTCTTAGTATAACTTGTTTTAATCATTTGATCAGTTTATTTTTAGGTAACACTTAGAACTTGTCTCATTGATGATTTTGTTTTTCTTGAATTGGATTGCTCATGAAGCCGAGAACAGCAAGTCGGAGAATGCAAATTTGGCACGAGAATGAATACAAAAAGTACGAAGGGAACCCATGTCGCATAAAGCGAAATTCCAGTGAGCGCACTTGTGTGTTTCACAAATTCCTTAAAAAGTGTGCCAAGATACGTTGAGTACTCTGAACGCACTTCTCTACTCATACGTACGTTTTGTACTATGACAATTCCTTCAAAAGTACGCCGATCATATTTGGCACACTTTTGAATGGGTCTACAAGTCATCAAGAATGTACGCCACTGCTTAAATAGCCAAGTTGGCATACTTTGCAGATATTGCAGAGTTGGCACACTTTGATGAAACTTTTCTTACCGGCGCACTTTGTCGCTTCTGGAGAATGGCGCACTTTGTTGGCGCGTTATGTGGTATTCTCCAGAGACGGCGCACTTTGTAGCCCTTCGTAATTACTTAATGACTAAATAATGACTTCTGACCATTCTCGAGAATTGTGTTCTCGACTGCAGGGTTGTCTCAATTGTTGTGCCATGACTTGAAACTTGTGTTTTGTCTTTTAGTAGACCTCCCTACGCTTGCTTGTGCGCCAAACCTCACTACTGACATACTTGATGAAAGTGCACCAAGTTTATAGCTTGGGTACTTTCATTTGTGCGCCCATGATAGATTTATGCGCCAAACTCCTGGCTCGAGCACTTCTATCATTGTGCGCCAAGGTCCTAGAAGTGCACTTTAGTATGATTTGTGTGCAACATTTTGCTCGGAGCACTTTTGTATCAAAGTGCGCCAGAACTACCCGGATTAGTGATTTGTGCGCCAAAACTATTTTTGGCCATTTGTGCGCCAATAGTGGTTTTGGCCCATTATGTGCGGATGTTATTTTCTTGCCTGATTTTATGCGACAACTCTGAATTTGTGATTTATGCACCTGTATTCCCGTATGCCAGTATTCTCTTTAATATGCTTAATTCTTGATGACTCCCTGGTTCTCTTTTATCCCGTTATTCCTGTAACTGTCATGATCAAGGCTATTGGTAGCAATGTATTGTATGACATGTATCCCCGTAGTTGATTTTGATTGTACTTGTCAAGCTACTGTCCTGTCTTGCATCATGTCTAAGGCAGATTCCTGAGCACTACGGTCGGAAATCCTTGATAATTGTCCAGGCTAATAACTAGAAAAATAATCAAGATATCATCAAGAGAGATTTCCTGGCTACATTCAATCCCGATATTACAGCGACATCTGATGGATTTGGAGCTATCCGTCGTGAGGGGCACACTTCTAGCACACCGACGAGTATTGCACTACCAGAAAAAACGAGAAAATGATTATACCTGATAAACCTATACTATGTACCCGTTCGTATGGATAATCTGGATAGTCTGCAAGGCATGTGACTGTAAGGAATCTCAAACTGCATGTGTTAGTAACTAGGACTATGATAACCCTAGTTAGCTAATGATAGCAAGCCATAGGGCATGATTGGTCCCGTGATTGCTTGATTACCAGTCTAGTCTAGTCATGTTCTGATTTAAATTAGCAGTTGATCCGGAAATGGTAACCGGAGTACTAATTCCAGATGTCCTTATTTAAATACTCCAGAACTGTTTAACTGTCACTTTACCTGCTATTCTTACTGATTTGTCTGCATGCTGGTTTTAGTTCATAAGTTTGGCTTTCTTGTGGTACTTGTTGTTTGGGGTCTGACCCTACTCGTTTTGTATGGCCAGATATCGGAGCAGGACCGCAGGATCTTCCGTACTTTCCGCCTCAAGATGGTGAACACCAGTAGCACCCGGGGCCATAAGTGGGTTCCTCTTTCATCACCCACTTGATCTTGTATAATTATTCTTTTGAGGCGTTTAGCCACCGAGCACGTGTTTAGCTCGTGTTTTGGGACTTAACATTCTAGTCTGCGGGCCTACATGTAAAGCATATTCTAGACTATAGCTAGAGCTGATCATGTAACATTGTACTCTGTTAGTTCTTCATTTTGGTAACTAGCTTCATGATCATCTGGGTATGTATAGTTTGTGACGCCTTACTATTATATGTTGGTGATCATACATCTTGTAAATTTGTTGCTTGCTTGAGATTGAGACACCTAGAATTCTGGACCCAAGATTGCCTGATGGATTGTAGAGTAAACCCTCATATGTCTAGACAACCGTGACCGTATCTCGGGGTACAGAGTACTCTGTTATACGTAGCTGGCTTTGTCTGCCCCCGCTCTCCAGTATTCTGGTTCTGGGACGTGACAATAGGCGACTTGCCAGGGGAGATAGTTAAGACATACAATTTTATTGGGTTAAACACATGTATTATTTTATTTTGCAGACATGTAAACATTTTCGTTATCTAGTAAAACTTTTTTTAGTTGAGCAAAATAGATGAAGTAATTGTAGACAAGAAGTAGAGGAAATAGCAGCAGTGCCTTACTACATGAGCTCGTCAGTCCGAAAGGAGTGTTGTTAGGAACATGTCGTCAGCCCTAAACCTAACCCTTGAACCCTAATCCTAAAAAACCCTAACTCTAATCCTAAAAGATCTTAAACCCTAATGCTAAATCTAACGGGAAGGAACAGAATTTTAGGTTGCTATAATTCTGCCAATCTGACTTGTGAAATTTTCATAGTCGGTTTGGCGGAATTCTAGCACAAACAGTCTGACAGAGTCTTTCTCCCTAAAAGAATTTTCTAAAATAATTCTTTACGGATAATATAATTAAAATATATTATTCCATACAAAATATTCTGAAAAAATAATGAAAGGATATTACAGAACAACAAATGTATTAGCTGGAAATTGACATTGATTCTGATCCATATGACCATACATATAGCCACAAAAATATCGAAACCATCTCAAAAAATGTCTCAAGTCAGATCAAATCCTAACACCAGAAAAACCTAGTTTGCTTTCAATATTGGGAATCTGTTGAACGAATGATTTTGTTATTTAGCTATCCTACATCAAAAAGTGTACAGCAATTAAGGGGAAGGGCGGCAAGATACGGAGAACAGTTGTTAAATAGTACCTATCCAGTCCATTGCATATACTCCAAAGTTGCATGATGTTAGCTGCTTAGCAAAATATGCATATCTTCCACTGTAGATAGAAATGAACCCGTAAGCAATTTAAAGTACAAAATAGTATAATTGAGGAACATTTGCACTAATACCATTTTCTCCAAGACATAATAGACCAAATTTATCAAGCATAATGCATTTACAAGCTTAAAATCAGACCAAGCAAAATGATAACCATTTGGCGGAGACTGGATAGGGCATGGTAAGCTCTCAACTTTTTAAGTGCTGGTTTTGATAAAGTAAATCATCATTGTGAAGGATAAAGCCAGACAGTAATAACCATTTAGTCTGAAGACTGCAATAAACATTATTGTTGATTGGCTCCATATCAATTAAGGAGCCATGGTTGCACAGAGAAACCATTTAGCACTTTTACCTGTGTTCATTGAGCCCATGTATGATCACCAAAATACCCCTGCAGAGAAGTAGAACAAATGTTTAGACCATCAAACAAAAAAAAATGAAGAATAAAAGAACATGTTCTATCCTATAAGAAGAAAACAAGTAGTAGACAGCAATTTGGAACAGTCCCCTTAAAGTTTACTATAAATATCGATCAGAACTAAAAGACAGCTACATGTCCACTGCAAGAAGAACACAAGCATGCTTTATACAATGAGATTAGGATGTTTGCTTTATAAAATGAAAATAGCAATGTCCTAAAGTTTACTGTAAATATCGATCAGAACTAAAAGACAGCTACATGTCCACTGCAAGAACAACACAAGCATGCTTTATACAATGAGATTAGGATGTTTGTTTGCAACTTCTGTTCCTCTAGTTAGAAAAAAGTTGTTTGTTTGTCACTTTGTGACATGAAATGAAGAGAGAAAAAGAAGAAAACAAGTAGTAAACAGCAATTTCGAACAGTCCCATAAAGTTTATGAAAATGATATTTTGCCCGCCGTTTTTTTTGTGACCGCTCATTGCCCGCAGCCCCCTGCTAACGTGGGCCCACCCTCCCGAAATCAACCCCCCCCCCCCCAACATGCGGCCAATGAGCGGTCACGAAAACCGCGGGCAAAATAGCAGTGTCCTAAAGTTTACTGTAAATATCGATCAGAACTAAAAGACAGCTACATGTCCACTGCAAGAAGAACACAAGCATGCTTTATACAATGAGATGGTTGTCACGATGGGTAAAATCATATGTTGGACGGACTAGGATTCGACACAACACATTTCAGACACAGCAACACGGATTCGGCACCTATTTTAGTGCGTGCTAGTGTAATTTGTAGTGTCAGTGGCGTGCCCGATACGTGTGCCCGACCGACACGAACACAGCATGAATTTTGGAGTGTCCGTGCTTCTTAGATAAATCCAAAAAGAATACATAAAGTATAGCATCAAGATTCAGTGAACTAGTGATTTTACTGATTCCAAAAGGTTGAGGAGGCTAATAGAGAAGGTAATTTTGACCAATCAGTTCTATTCAGTTTATCTACAAAAGTTTTCGTTAGAAGTGCTTCAAAACAGACTTTCTTCAATAACTGATCTTCTAGTGGAAACAATTAGCTCCATCTCCTGGTTTAAGGGTTGTTTGGTTGCCTGTGAGTAGTGTTGCAGCAGTTACTACAATTCGAACATTTGGTATGCTGCAAGTACCAAGTAGTGCCAATTACCGCAACAAATCCAACGCCTATTACACCATTTCCACTTTCTCTCTTCATTTCATGTCACAAAGTGACAAACAAACAACTTTTTTCTAACTAGAGCAGCATAAGTTGCAAACAAACATCCTAACCTGCATAATTCCAACATTGGATTTGGTTTGCAAATCCTGTAACATCATTTACAGCCGACAAAACATTGTATAACAGCAACATACTTTGCATGGCATTTCCATTAGGAACAACCAAACAAACCCTAAGCAAAGAATATATCTTTACCATACAAATTGGTAAGATATAATTGTCGATATAAACTGACTGTCAACGTAACTCGAGAACATGCATTAACTCGAGAACATGCATTAACGAATCGGGCTGAAGAAGAAAGCTATCAATTTGTTCCACAATCCAAGCTATACAATTTCCACTAAAATCACGAATAAACACAACAAATTACACATTCAAACCCAAAATTATTCTTACAATAACATACTATAATGACCTTTATTAATAGGGGAAAAAAACCAAAATTTGTCCATTGGATCATTGCATAAATATAAAAGAACGGACTTTCTATAAAATTCCTACTACTCATACTTTGGTGTATAAAAAAAATGAACACTTTTTTTCTAACCAACCAAAAAAAAACTTTTTACCGTTAAACTGGAGAAGATCCTATATAATTAAACCCCATTTTTGCGAAAACTAGCAGAAATATTCCAAAAAACCTATCTTCTCCCAAAACTTTCTTTTTCCCAAAAAAACAAAAATGAAAATTAAATTTGGGAGGAAGCTTAATTACTTGATTGTTTTTCTCTATTGGACCATTGCATAAATATAAAGGAACAGACTTTGTATACAATTTCCAATCCTCATAGGTTGTATATGCAAAAAGAAAGAAAAAATGACATCTTTTCCAAAAAAAAAACTTTGTTTTCGTAAAACGTTAAAAAAAAACTATATAATTAAACATTTTGTGAAATTAGAAGAAACATTCCAAAAATTCCCTCAAACTAATCCATTGCCAAAAGCAAAAATTGAACCGAGAAAAGAGGTCACAATACTTGGTATCTCCGGCGACCGGGAGCCAGGACCGGCAGAAGAGCGAGCCCCTCCTCCCGGAGAACAAGAAACTCTCCGACCGGAAGAACCGGTCCCTCCCACCCATCTCCAGCCCCTCCGCCAGCGCCCTCCTCCTCCTCGCGTCCTCCTCCTCCTCCCCCCTCCCACTCCTCCTCCTCCACCCGCCCTTCCTCGGCCGGGGCGACGGCGGTGCCGAGGGGTCCGGCCGGCGGCGAAGCAGCCAGAGGAAGGCGGTCCGGAAGACGACGAGGAAGCGGAGGAGGGAGAGGAGGGCGCGGTGGAAGAGGGGGATTATGCGGCCGCTCGCGCCGGAGGTCAGTCCGTACACCGCCGGCGCGGCCGCCGTGCTGATCTCCATTGCTATTCTCAACCCCCTCCTCCTTCCTTCCTTCCTTTCTAGGTTGGGAGCGTTGGTCTCTCTTCTCCTCTCCTCTCCTCTCCTCTTCAACCGTATATATACAGGTGTATTTATTGTGGAATATTCACATTTATTTTTCTTCCATTTATATGTTTCTTTGTTGTGGAATATAATATTATTCAGTTATTGTTGATAAAAAGGAAGAAGGAGATCATTCTTGTTGTCAATATCTAGTGTTAGTTATTCCATGCAACTAAACAAATTACAGGTTGCCTGAGAGGTGGGTTGGACTATATTTTTGGGTTGTCTATAAAGTATTGTACAGGGTCACTTATGGACCCTTGTTTAGTAGTGAGCATTATCAAAAAAAATCCTATTGTATACATATTTTCAAGTTGTCTCAATTATATACATATTTTGTGATTAAAAATGTGTATATTTTAAAAACAATAATTTTATGTATGTATTTTAAATTCTATTTTTGATAATTTAATAATAGTCCAACTTTGAACGTAACTTTAAAATATAATAAATGTGTGTATAAAAATAATTATTTTAAGGTCCGAACTTTAAGTATAATTCATTAAATAATAGAAATAGTCTAAACAAACAAATCGAATAAATCCGAATCAATTATTTGGTTCGGTCGGTTTCGATTTTGAATTTATAATTTTAGTTTATTCGTTTTTTACTATTTTAATTCGGTTGAATCCGAATAAACCGAACGCTCACTCATACTCTTGTATGCATTGACAGTATTGAACCTCGTAATAAATTATAACGAACATTTGTAGTAGTTGGGAGTCCCAGTCGATAAAGGAAAATGCTATGAATACAACCAAATGCCTACAACCCTCTTACAACTGCCATGTGGCGCTCACGTGACGTCCACGTGACGGCCGTCCATTGGAGGAGGGGGAGAGGTGGAACCCGGTGGCTGTCCGGGTGGTTGTCACGTGGCCGAAATGCCACGTGACGGTCGTTCATTGGAGAAGATATGGGATCGGAGATGACCCACATAGCAGATGGGGTGAGAGGGTTGTAAGAAGGTTGTAAGCATTTGGTAGTAAACTTAGCATTATTGAGTCGATAAATCTGCGTCTTGTGTTGCAAAGTCAATCAAGAGAGCGTTGCCGGTACATGTTGCGTCATCTCCATGGAGTGAAGTCGCTAATTGTTATTGAGTCTGTCGCCCATTCAAAGACTGTCGAAGATTTATCGCTAACAAATTTGTCACTATTTTGTCGTTATAAAACAGACCAGCAACGAAACACAAAAGGATATTATCTTTCTTGTTGCTAACAAATGGCGACGAAGTCCATGATAACTTTCTGTCGCCATTTTCTTGTAATTGAGTAGTTATAATGTAGGAGTCTTTTCTCTTCTTCGTGGAATGCTAAGTTTTTACGTAGATATTGTCATGAATTTTGTACATGCAAGTTATAGTCCCAAAACGTATATATATTCCTCCAAATAAGTAGGATTTGGATCCACATAATCTTGACACGATTTAGATACGATACTATCTTTGTGATATATAGATATGTAGGATTAGATATGTTGGTGTTTTTCACTTTGTTTTGGAAGTTTTAGTCCCATAGTGGAAAATCATCAATGTGTATATCTCAATATATAGCTTGGCTTAGTATTGATATATGCACATGGGGTGGTGGTCCATGTGGGTTGACTTTTCTAGAGGGATTAAATGTGAACCCCTTTTATGACAATCTTTATTTTGTCACCACATTTGGGTTATTTTCCTTAGAAGCTACGACTCGGACTCGGGTTCAGGCGCAAAGTGGCACTTTGTTGGCGCACTTTGTACTTCGCATGACGCTCATGCGCTCCTTTTATGCGCGAGCTACTTGCTTGGTCGCTTTGCATCGAGTCGCAATGCGGCCATGGTCATGTGGCCAAGTCAATATGTGGCAAGGTGTTGAATTAGTTGTGGAGGGGACCAGGTCTGCTATTGGCGGTGCATTCGGTTCATGGTTATCCGTGTTTTCCGGAACATGCAACACATGCGGCGCAGGGGTATCTCTACACAGCGGCTGCTGCTTTCGGCGCTTGGCGGCGTTTGGCGGCGCTACTCTGTGCAGCGTGACCGGCGGCGAAGGCGACGCATGCGACTTGGTGTCTGGTCGGATAGCGCATATGCGGCACGAGCTTTCCCAAGCCGCATATGTGCTGATTTTCTCTATATATAGAGTAGCTTCTCTTTCATTTAAGTGGTTGGAAAAATCGAGAGCATCAGTGCATGCGCGGCCCAGAGAGCTCCCCTCGTCAATAGTGATTTTCGAGTGATCCGAAGGTGACTTAGAGCGTTCCAGAAGTTCTCGTATGAACTTGTCGCATATATCCTGGGGGCAGATCATTGTGTAGGGCGAATCTTGCCTTGAGCACCGGTGGTTTTGATCACCCCAGCTGGAGTCCATTTCTTTGTATTTCTTTTCTTGTTCCCGTTCTTTCTCGTTGTAGCGTCTGCGAACGTAAAGAGAAGAACATTTTTCCTTTGTTGTTGTATTTTTATTTTCTTGTTCAGTCAGTTTGTAACATGCTCCTGGTGTTGTGCTTATTTGGGGTTGCGTGTCACTATAGAGAAACTCTTGTGTGAATCTCAGTGCCCCAACTTCTCTTCTGGAGTTAGTAGAGACGAACTCTTGTGTGAGTCTCTACTTAATGGACCGTTTCTTCTCTGATTCTACTTCGTAACTAACAATCTCAAGACAAGATCCGAGTTAGAAAGGACAACCGCCCAAACATTCTCGATACTAGCTTTCACAAGCTTGAGAAGTTTGATGGCAAACACTACAACATTTGGAAGAGAAAGATCTCCTTGAATCTTCAACTTTTTAATGTTGCTTATGTGTTGGTTGATCCTGAACCTACCATTACCGAAGATGGAGGAGAGCTTGCAGTTGACATGGCGCAGGAGGCGCACTCCAAGTGAAAGAAAGATAACGACCTTTGCAGGTTGTTGATCCTAAATGATATAGACTACTCGATGGCAGATTCCCCCTTTAGAAGGAGAAGGCAAGAGATATCTGAGAATCTCTAGAGAAGCACTACAAAACTGACAAAAAAATATTTAAAATCCATCTTGTTGAGAATTTTTTCACTCTACAATTTGAAGATGAGAATGTGTAAACTCTCTCACCCAAAATAGGTATTTGTGTATATTTTATATTATTATATCTATTATAGATGTTGAATTTATTTAGAGTATTATCTTAGTTAATTAGAAAATAATTTTTTTAGTATATTTACTTATATAAATATTTATTTAGAATTATTTTTAGGCTATTTTAGATTATTGGAATTTTTCCATAATTTTTAGTTAATTAAAAACTAGTAACACTAATTTTTGAGGACTTTAAAGAATTTATTTTATGTTCAAACTTAATTAAAAATATCCTAAAATTTTATTTTAGGTTCTAAATAATAAAATATATTTTTTAGAATTTTTTGGGAATTTTTTGATTATTTTTAGCATTTATTTTGAGTTAATTATGAAAAACTGAATTAAAAACTAATTTCTGAAAAAGAAAACCCAAAAAGTAATTAATTCTGCCCAGTCAGCAAACAGGGGGCCCACCTGTCAGCCTCCAGCAGTGAACAGTGCCGGGCCCGTCTGTCAGTGACCGCTGAGTGGGTGCGAGCCGAGCCGACCTCGAGCCGAGCCGAGACCGAGTTCGACTCGGACTCAGCTGAGCCGAGCCGCATCGAACTGCGACAGTTTGATCTGGGCGGGGCTGCACGGATGGCTGCCACATGGCGCGCTGTGAGCCGCGGCTGCACTTTCTCTCTCCTATATATATATATATAATAGTTTAGATATTAATTTCTAGGGTTTTTCTTCAGCCGATTTTTGGAGAATTGTCATCTAGGGTTCCTTCATCTTCCAGAAGTCATTGCGCATAGCTCCGGACTCCAAACGAGACTTAGTTTTTTGGTTAGAACGATAATGAGGTTAGCTTTCTGATTATATAAATTGTTTTTCTAAATTATTAGTATTAAATTCTGGAAAATTCGTAGAGCACAGCATGTCCGAAAATAGATGTATTTTGATGTTTTCGCAATTTCGGGAGAACCCGGAATCAGAATCATGAACCGTTTAAAGGTTTGGAAAGCTAATGTCGAGATCATCGACATATATTTTTCCCAGAATTTAATTTGAAGTATTTACATTCTGTTAATTCTGTAGAACTTCTAGGTTAGAATTTAACCATCGGTGCACAATACAAAATTTGTATGTGCCATAATTCCCAAACGAATTTGAATTCTGACGAGCCATAAATTTTAGCATGTTTTTAACGCTGAAATCTACAGAAAATCATGCATGAAAATTGAGTTTGTGTCGGTTGACTTTTCGGTCAACAGATCGCCTCGATTTGTGTGCCATGAGTCTCGAGTTGATAAAATTCAGTTTCTTTGACAAAATTTAGGAATTAACATAAAAATCAGAATAATAAGATTAAAATAGGATTTTAGAGTAATTATTCCAGAATTAAATAAATTAAAATAAATTATCTTTTGACGTGATAAATTTGTAATACATAGGCTATTTGGATTGTGACTTGGACTCTGATTCATACCAGCAACAGGACCCCAGGCAAGATACCTTGCCAAATTGCTTACAGTATTTTGCATGCTTAGTATATTTCTTTATATTTATTGCATTTTTGTTTATTTATTGCATGTGTAGTTTTTTTCAGTCATACTATATATTAGATATGTTGACACACACATGGCACCTAGTATCATGAGAGGACAATCATTAGGCGTATGGGCTTTTAACCACTCTGGTAAACCGTAGTATATAGTTCGCACTACGGGCGTGTGTCGCGCTGGTCGCTACCCCCGCGGTATGTCGATTTCTGGAGTCTCGCTGGTCGCTACCCCCATGGTATGTCGATTTCTGATATCCATTGACGTGTGTATGAGTTGTGAGGTAGATCGAGTAGCCTACCCTTGCCCATACGTCAAAAAGTTATTCTTATTTGCATTCATATAGATGTCTTGTACAGCGTACTTATTTATTTTCAAATAATATGCATGTTTACTGTATTCAAGTTGGCTCGCTTTTCTGTATCTTGTTACGTCCCTCTGAGGACCTGGTCCTCTGCCAGGTGTATCTGTTCTTGAGTATTTGTAGGAGCGCAGATTTGGATGGTTATATATGTTTCGTGGATGTCCTCTTTTCGAGCCCGTGATTGCTAGCTGGTATTCTTATATGGTGTTGTTGTGTTGTACTTATTTTGTATTTGCTCTTACATTCGAGTTGGTAGTGGATTTGTTTCCATCCAACTATCATCCTTAGATACTTATGTTGAGATCTAGTTATATAGATGCTGGTTATTCATTTATATTAATTTTCTGTGGATGAGATTTAGATTGTACCCTGTGACTTGTGACATATGTTTATACCACTTGTGGATTTTATATTCATATTACAGCGTACGTATGGGTTTGGTTTTCATATATTGGAGTTGCCATATCTATGCGGCTGGTATGCTTACGTGTTCCTAGTCATACGTATTTTGGGACTGGGGCATGACATGTTTTTGTGGTGGCCCATGCAGGCCGAGAGTATATTGTCTCGGTTACGTTACTGTACCAAGCAAGCCTGCACCTAGGAATAGAGTATATGATCTCATCCATATTTGACTATGACTCATCCTTCCTTCCAATCTGTTCTATTTGAATAGCCGCATCCTGCTCGATTCATGTACTTTCCTAATAGTTCTTTAAGTATAGCCTTCTCCTATAATATAGAAGTTCATGTTGTTAGATGATAATTAGAGTAGCACACCTATTAAGAATACAACGAGAATATAGACACACCACTAAGTTTAGAATATCTAGTGAACCCTATAATTTCTTATCTTTAGATTGGTATACCATTACCCCTTGATGTATTAAGAAGACTTGAGAGTAGTATAGACACTACTAGAGTTAGTTAGAAGTTTTACCATAATGTTTGACACCTAGTATCACATAGTCTTTTGACCTATTAATGGAGTGTAATTGAACAACATTAATTGCATTCTAGCAAAAGACGACAATATTTATTCAGACGATAGAATTTAGAGGTCCTTGCCCCTATTTGGTCGACTAGCGACTTAGACAAGGAGGTTGTATGATAACTGTAGGGATTATAGAGTCTTTTATTATTGTTGTTTAGTTGTTTTTGTTTTTGTGAACTTGAATTAAATTGTACCTCCTTTCATCATCATCTAGCGTACTTATATTTGTTGTACTATCTTGACTTATGCTGCTATTATAGCCTAGTTTTTGCAAGCTTATTCTTTATCGAGCTTGTTCATGACATATGTATTATTGGGGAGGCCCACAATAATACAATTCAGAATTAGTGTATTACGGTCTGATCAACTATAGTGCGCTTGATTCGCCCTTCGCAATAATACTTTACGTGGATTGAGATATATAGTTGACTAGTAGACACCTGTACTTGCCCTCTAGATATGTCTAAGCATATTGTATCCGTTACATAACTGTATCGATGCGAGCATGTGGATAGGCATTACCAAAATAGGACTTCAATCCACAACTGCTTTGATAATTCCTATTTGAATTCTTTAAACGCCTTGATCCCGATACTTCTATTCTATTACCTCGCCCTTGAACTCTTTATTATTGATCTCCGTCTTTCCTTATTTCGGAAAGACGAAACCTCGTGCTTGGTATAAGTTTAATACACAGAGAGTACTAGATATACCCCATAGGCCGATCACATACTTGAGGATTATTCTTTTGTAATTAAGGACATATCATATATGATATAATCAGCGTTGAAGTTTTGAGGATTGAATGACATGAGTAAATAAATTAAGGAATATTTTTCTTAAAGTATATAGCCTTCTGTGATAGATGGATAAATTCTAAGTTGGGTAGCAGTGCATTGTCAACTTGAGAGAAATTTTTTTTAGATTGTGATCAAGTAAGATTAGATTGGGAGATTCAAGTCATTTTAATTTTAAGAAATTTTAAAAGAAGGATTAAGATAATGAGGATTTAACGAATTTTAAAATCTTGATATTGCGGACCAAATATTTATACTTTGAGCACATGATTTAAATTTTGAATATTGAAGGATGAATCATCGATTTAAATTTTGAGGATAAATATAAAATTTTAGACTTGAACAATTGGTTAATTAGATTTAAATTTTATAATTTGATGATTTGAATTAAAAATTCAATTTTGATTGTTGGGTCACCTATTTGAAATATTAAGGATGTAAATTGAGTTTAAATATTTGAATAGTACAAAATTCTTAAGTTAAGAATAGGAATAAGATTTGATTAGAATTGTTTATTGTTCAAAGTCTAGAGGAGATTATGATAGTTGGAAATTATGATATAAATTTTGATATGGAATGTCATATAGACTTGAGTTAGATTTGGATGTTGATTATTTAAAAATCAAGAAGAGATTACGACAGGTTGAATTTTGATTTAAACAGTGGTTATCTTAATTTTGAAGTGATCGCGATAGATTTGAATAGATTTTGTTATTTAAATTTTTGGAAGAGATTGCGATTGACGTACCTTATGTACGAATGTGAAGGATTTAACAAATTATGCCTTATTTTAATTTCGAGGACGAAATTATTTTAAGTTGGGTAGATTGTAAACTCTCTCACCCAAAATAGGTATTTGTGTATATTTTATATTATTATATTTATTATAGATATTGAATTTATTTAGAGTATTATCTTAGTTAATTAGAAAATAATTTTTTTAGTATATTTACTTATATAAATATTTATTTAGAATTATTTTTAGGCTATTTTAGATTATTGGAATTTTTCCATAATTTTTAGTTAATTAAAAACTAGTAACACTAATTTTTGAGGAGTTTAAAGAATTTATTTTATGTTCAAACTTAATTAAAAATATTCCAAAATTTTATTTTAGGTTCTAAATAATAAAATATATTTTCTAGAATTTTTTGGAAATTTTTTGATTATTTTTAGCATTTATTTCGAGTTAATTATGAAAAACTGAATTAAAAACTAATTTCTGAAAAAGAAAACCCAAAAAGTAATTAATTCTGTCCAGTCAGCAAACAGGGGGCCCACCTGTCAGCCTCCAGCAGTGAACAGTGCCGGACCCGCCTGTCAGTGACCGCTGAGTGGGTGCGAGCCGAGCCGAGCCGAGCCGACCTCGAGCCGAGCCGAGACCGAGTTCGACTCGGACTCAGCTGAGCCGAGCCGCATCGAACTGCGACAGTTCGATCTGGGCGGGGCTACACGGATGGCTGCCACGTGACGCGCTGTGAGCCGCAGCTGCACTTTCTCTCTCCTATATATATATATATATATAATTGTAAGCCCCTGTTTTTCAAAAAATATTAAAATTAGATTTTTCACAATTTTCTGGAAATTTTTGGGATTTTTCTGAAATTAAAATCAGGGTTTTCAAATATTACATGATTTTTAATTAATAATAATCAACATAAAAATATTATGAAAATAATATTTTTGGGTGTAAATGGAAAACTAGACTTAGGATAATTTTTCTGGAATTTATTGGACCCCGAACCTATTTTTAAATACCTAAAAACTATTTAAACTATTTAATTATTTAATTAATTAAATTAATTAACTATTATTATTATTATATTATTATTATTATTATTTATATTTTAGTAGGTCGGCCCGGCCCAGTGGGCCGAGCCCAGCCAGCCCGGCCCAAATCCTAGGCCAGCCCAACCCGTGGGCTAACGGGTCGGGTCAGGTCTGCCAGACCCGAACCCGCCCGACCCGTTCAGAACCCCTCTCCCCGACTCAGTCAACCCCCGCATCCGGCGCCGCCGACTCCGGCCACGCGGCGCCTCGCCCGACCGCGCGCCCCTCACCCCGCGGCCACGTCGCCCTCTCCGGCCCGCCTCACCCGGCGCCTCCCCCGCTCCTCTTCCCCCATTTAAACCCCGCCCCAGACCCCCTCCAGCTCCCTCGCTCTCCCCCGTCGACCACCGCGAACCTCCGCCACCGCCGTTCCACCCCGCCGCCCGTCTCCGCCGCTGCGGCCTGCTCCTCCTCCTTCTCCCTCTCCTTCCTCCTCTGCTCCGGCGCCACCGACGGGCCCTGCTCCTCCCCTCTTTCCCAGCCTCCAGTCGCCCGTGCTCCGCCTCCGGCCGCCTACGGCAGCCGCCAGCGCCCCCGCCTTGCTGCGAGCCGCCCCATCCCCTCTCCGGCCGGCCCCCGTCGGCAGCGCCCAAAACCCTAACCCTAGCCCCTTTGTACTGTGCAGTGGACACAGTAACAATGTCGTGTCGGACACGGTTCGACCCAGATTTTTTGAGTCTCCTTCAGGTGCATGTAATTTTTTGCTCGTAGCTCCGTTTTCATTTCCGTAAATTGTGTTGTGAAGCCTGTATGACCCTCTCGGTGCCCGGACGAACCTTTCGGGGCATCGCGTCCTGTGGTGATCGCACACCGCGATCCAAAAATAGGAAAAACCAGACCCTGTTTCACCCCAGAACTGAGTGCGCCCCGCCAAACGGGATGACTTGGTCGCGTGCGGTCTTCACAGATACGTGCGCATCGTCGATACGGACGTGTGAGATTTCGCGGAAGCTGATTCGGGTGTGCGTGCACACCGGAATCAACGCGTATCCGCGGACATCGCCCCGTATCCGATTTTTCGGCAATTTGCCCTAACTTCTTGTACACTCATCGGATCGAGACGAAACTTGCGCCATCGGACTCGTAGCGATACTCTGGTCCTGTGGGTCAAGTTTGGTTCGATTCTGAGAACGTTGACGAAATCGCGTGTCGTGGACCCCACAGGCCCCGCTCGACGGGCGATTTTATGTTCGGCTCATCGGAATCCAAATCTGGAAGTTCCGTTGGGTTCGTATCAGTGTTCCTGACCTGTTGACACTAAGTTTGGTGAATTTGGAGACCTTTGACCCGGACACGTTTTTCGGTGCAAAGCGGGCCCACCGGCGGACCCCGTTTTGACCCGAAACTGTCGTTTTTGTCCTTGTCTCCAAATTGGACCCAAGGACATGCATTTCTAGCTATTTGACATCTTTTGAGCGTGATGGTAATGTCTATTTCAGCTTTTGGACTCATCTCTAGAAATTTTCCCCAAGAACCAATTAATCAGATCCAAACATCAGGCAAGTACCTGCACTTCAAGTTAAATCTTTATATTGTGATAATTAATTCCCTGCTTTACTAGTATCCTTGATGATTACACCTAGTGTTAGAAATACTGGATTTTTATGTCTTGAATATTGAAGTTCCTGTCTTATTTTTCATGTCGGGTGGGAGAATACTAGAAGGCATGTAGTTTACCATTCCCCTTGTCATGTTTAATAGCTGTTGGTACGCGACTGTACCTCAGTCGGATCTCGATTTTCCCTGTTTAATAGCCGTTTATGACGGCCGAATTAGCCTTATAAACCCCTACATGCCAACTATGTATTCTAAAACAAACACAGGTTCACACAGATAGTTTCTGGTCATGTTATATATCTTGCTGACTGTTGTAGTTTCATTTCCTATTTTATTTATTTCTGCTTTCTCATATTCCTGCTTACAGCTTTAACTCTGAGATAATGATGTTCTGTTATGCAGTCTCTTAACATGATATTCAATATTTAATTGTCATAAATATTTAGTTTAACCTTGTTGTGCACTGTGTACTTTGCTCCTTTCCTGACTGGATCTGTTGATTTAGGCGATGATGAGGACCTTGCCCCTACTTATTATGGTCCCTATGAGGGTACAAATAATACCTATGAGGAGCCAGAACCCACCCAGGAGACCCCTGCTGCAGAGTAGCTAGTAGTAGCTATCTTTTATTTTGTTTCTTATCTTATTAATCGGGTTTGTCCCCGATTCCATTCTGAATTGCTGTACTAAAATATTTGAATCTGTTGTCGTATTTATTTCAGTTGCAAATCTTAAGTTTCTGTTCTCATTATTATCTTGCCTATGTTATTTGTGAATGAGCTAGTTTAGTTTAGATGGATTTGACCCAGACAGCGTACTACCGCCGACTCTGCGGCGTAGGCTGGACGTACCCACGCACTCGTGCCCGAATTTCTGGGTGCGGTTTGTGACACATTTTTATAGTGTCCTATGCAGGTCCTATCCTTAAATAGGGTAATACCCTAGGACAGGGTATGGAATAAGATTGAGGATTCTAGGAAAAGCTCATTCACAGTATAGGGTCCTTATTTCAATTCTTGATATCATTTCTGCTCAATTTTTCCTATCGCCTTTGATTTCCAAGTATTCTATTCTGATTCCCCTATCCCTTAATCTTTCAGAATGGTTCAGACGAGGAACACAGTAGGAGGCACATCAGAACCAGCTGAGCAGAATGTGCCTGAAACTCTTGCCCTCCCTCCGCCTCCATCTGTTCCGGCAGTTACTCTAGATGGGGCACAGCTACTTGGAGTGTTCCAAGGACTAGTAGAATCCCAGAAGGAACAAACTGCCCTGTTACGGACCAGCCTTTCAGAAGCTCTTCGGACCCGGGAGTCACCACAAAAGAGGCCAGGAGGTGCCAAGGACTTTAAGAACCTTAGACCCCTGGAATTCTACGGAACTGAAGGCATTCTCTATGCCGATGAATGGATAGAGAACGTAGAGAGACTCCTGAAGACTGCTCGGGTTCCTGATGATCTCAAAGTGGAGTCCGCAAGCCTACAACTGTTCGACATAGCTCGGACCTGGTTCAGAGATGAACCCCAACCATCTGCTCCTGACCTCACCTGGGAGGACTTTAAGAGGCTATTCAAGGAGAAATTCTACCCCGAAGTGGCTCGGAAAGCTCTCGAAAGCCAATTCGAGAGACTAGAACAAGGTAACCTGTCTGTTGATGAGTATACTGCTGAATTTAGCAGGTTAAGCCACTTTGCGGAGTACATGGTCCGTACCCCGGAGTACAGAGCCCGTAGATTCAAGAAGGGATTGTCTCCGGATATTCGCCTTGCTGTCACCACTAGCCGAGCTCGCACCTATGAGGAAATCCTGAGCGTGGCACAAGGCGTTGAGAGAGACATGGGGCATAAACTAAAGCGAGAGAGAGATACCAGAAATACGGGATCCAACAAACGCCCGCTCCAACAACAACAACAGCAGAGGGCCCCGCAGCAAACTCAGCGTCCTCTTCCTCGAGCTCCAGCACCCCAACACCAGGCTCAAGGACAGAACCAACAAGCGGCTGCTTATAACTTTTGCCAAAAATAAGATCACACCTGGCAAGTTTGTAGGAAGAGACTGGGTGCCTGTCTATATTGTGGATCAACAGAACATCAAGTGAGGGACTGCCCCACTGCTCCAGGACGCGGACAAGCTTACGTGATGACCGTGGAGAACGCGCAAACTCTGGAAGCAGCCAATGCGCGTAAGTGATTCGTAGATACCTTTTCCTAGTATTATTTTTGTGCCGGTTGGTTCGTGACCTCAGCCCCAACCTAGTAAAAAAAAATTTTAACTTGCTAAATAACCTAGTATGCTTTTAAATTTGATAACTGTAGAGATTTTTGAGGTTTTGCTATTGCGCTTATTATATGTGCCTTGTGAACTTCAATAATTTTGTACCTCTTTTCATCATCATCTAGCGCACTTAATTTTGCTGAACTCGACTGATGCTGCTATTTTTAGCCTAGTTTTGCAAGCTTACTCTTTATCGGGCTTGTTCATGACACCTGTATTATTGAGGCCTGATCAACCCCACTAATACAAGTGTCTACTCAGAATCAGTGTACTACGGTCTGATCAACCTTAGTGCATTTTGATTCGCACTTCGCACGACTACTTTATGTGGATTAAGATATATAGTTGACTAGTATACTTGCCCCTAAATACGCCCGAGCATATCGTATCAGTTACATAGCTGTACTAATACGAGCATGCGAACAAATGATTACCAGAATAGAATCTCAATCCATAACCGCCTGACAATTCCTATTAGAATTCCTTAAAATGCCTTGATCCCTCTACCTCTGTTCTACCACCTCGCCCTTAAACTCTTTATTATTTGATCCTCGTCTTCCCTTATTTCGGAAAGACAAAATCCTGTGTTTGGTATAAGTTTGATTTGTAGTGCTAGATGTACCCCTCAGACCGGTCGAATTAATGATAACCTCTATGACTAAGGGAATACCATAGATGGTGTGTTTGTGTTAAAGACTTAAAGATTCAATACCATGATTTATTAAGTTTAGACCTAGTCTTACTAGTTGTACAGCCTTAGAGGATAGATGGGTAAAATTCTAAGTTGGGTAGCAACCGCAATGTCCACCTGAGAGAAACCCGTTAGACTATAATCAAGTGAGTTTAGACAGAGAGAACCCTGCCATAATTTAAATTTTGAGGACAAATTTTAATAAGTTGGGTAGATTGTAAGCCCCTGTTTTTCAAAAAATATTAAAATTAGATTTTTCACAATTTTCTGGAAATTTTTGGGATTTTTCTGAAATTAAAATCAGGGTTTTCAAATATTACATAATTTTTAATTAATAATAATCAACATAAAAATATTATGAAAATAATATTTTTTGGTGTAAAATGGAAAACTAGACTTAGAGTAATTTTTCTGGAATTTATTGGACCCCGAACCTATTTTTAAATACCTAAAAACTATTTAAACTATTTAATTAATTAAATTAATTAACTATTATTATTATTATTATTTTATTATTATTATTATTTATATTTTAGTAGGCCGGCCCGGCCCAGTGGGCCGAGCCCAGCCAGCCCGGCCCAAATCCTAGGCCAGCCCAACCCGTGGGCTAACGGGTCGGGTCGGGTCTGCCAGACCCGAACCCGTCCGACCCGTTCAGAACCCCTCTCCCCGACTCAGTCAACCCCCGCATCCGGCGCCGCCGACTCCGGCCATGCGGCGCCTCACCCGGCCGCGAGCCCCTCACCCCGCGGCCACGTCGCCCTCTCCGGCCCGCCTCACCCGGCGCCTCCCCCGCTCCTCTTCCCCCATTTAAACCCCGCCCCAGACCCCCTCCAGCTCCCTCGCTCTCCCCCGTCGACCACCGCGAACCTCCGCCACCGCCGTTCCACCCCGCCGCCCGTCTCCGCCGCTGCGGCCTGTTCCTCCTCCTTCTCCCTCTCCTTCCTCCTCTGCTCCGGCGCCACCGACGGGCCCTGCTCCTCCCCTCTTTCCCAGCCTCCAGCCGCCCGTGCTCCGCCTCCGGCCGCCTACGGCAGCCGCCAGCGCCCCCGCCTTGCTGCGAGCCGCCCCATCCCCTCTCCGGCCGGCCCCCGTCGGCAGCGCCCAAAACCCTAACCCTAGCCCCTTTGTACTGTGCAGTGGACACAGTAACAGTGTCGTGTCGGACACGTGTCGGACACGGTTCGACCCCGGTTTTTCGAGTCCCCTTCAGGTGCGTATAACTTTTTGCTCGTAGTTCCGTTTTCATTTCCGCAAATTGCGTTGTGAAGCCTGTATGACCCTCTCGGTGCCCGGACAAACCGTTTGGGGCATCGCGTCCTGTGGTGATCGCACACCGCGATCCAAAAATAGGAAAAACCAGACCCTGTTTCACCCCAAAACTGAGTGCGTCCCGCCAAACGGGACAACTTGGTCGTGTGCGGTCTTCACAGATACGTGCGCATCATCGATACGGACGTGTGAGATTTCGCGGAAGCTGATTCGGGTGTGCGTGCACACCGGAATCAACGCGTATCCGCGGACATCGCCCCGTATCCGACTTTTCGACAATTCGCCCTAACTTCTTGTACACTCGTCGGATCGAGATAAAACTTGCGCCATCGGACTCGTAGCGATACGCTGGTCCTGTGGGTCAAGTTTGGTTCGATTCTGAGAACGTTGACGAAATTGCCTGTCGTGGACCCCACAGGCCCCGCTCGACGGGCGATTTTGTGTTCGGCTCATCGGAATCCAAATCTGGAAGCTCCGTTGGGTTCGTATCAGCGTTCCTGACCTGTTGACACTAAGTTTGGTGATTTTGGAGACTGTTGACCCGGACACGTTTTTTGGTGCAAAGCGGGCCCACCGGCGGACCCCGTTTTGACCCAAAACTGTCATTTTTGTCCTTGTCTCCAAATTGGACCCAAGAACAGGCATTTCTAGCTATTTGACATCTTCTGAGCGTGATGATAATGTCTATTTCAGCTTTTGGACTCATCTCTGGAAATTTTCCCTAAGAACCAATTAATCAGATCCAAACATCAGGCAAGTACCTGCACTTCAAGTTAAATCTTTATATTGTGATAATTAATTCTCTGCTTAACTAGTACCCTTGATGATTACACCTAGTGTTAGAAATACTGGATTTTCATGTCTTGAATATTGAAGTTCCTGTCTTATTTTTCATGTCGGGTGGAAGAATACTAGAAGGCATGTAGTTTACCCTTCCCCTTGTCATGTTTAATAGCTGTTGGTACGCGACTGTACCTCAGCTGGATCTCAATTTTCCCTGTTTAATAGCCGTTTATGATGGCCAGATTAGCCTTATAAACCCCTACATGCCAACTATGTATTCTAAAACAAACACAGGTTCACACAGATAGTTTCTGGTCATGTTATATATCTTGCTGACTGTTGTAGTTTCATTTCCTGTTTCATTTATTTATGCTTTCTCATATTCCTGCTTACAGCTTTAACTCTGAGATAATGATGTTCTGTTATGCAGTCTCTTAACATGATATTCAATATTTAATTGTCATAAATATTTAGTTTAACCTTGTTGTGCACTGTGTACTTTGCTCCTTTCCTGACTGGATCTGTTGATTTAGGCGATGATGAGGACCTTGTCCCTACTTATTATGGTCCCTATGAGGGTACAGATGATACCTATGAGGAGCCAGAACCCACCCAGGAGACCCCTGCTGTAGAGTAGCTAGTAGTAGCTATCTTTTATTTTGTTTCTTATCTTATTAATCGGGTTTGTCCCCGATTTCATTCTGAATTGCTGTACTAAAACATTTGAATCTGTTGTCGTATTTATTTCAGTTGCAAATCTTAAGTTTCTGTTCTCATTATTATCTTGCCTATGTTATTTGTAAATGAGCTAGTTTAGTTTAGATGGATTTGACCCAGACAGCGTACTACCGCCGACTCTGCGGCGTAGGCTGGACGTACCCACGCACTCGTGCCCGAATTTCCGGGTGCGGGTCGTGACAATAATAGTTTAGATATTAATTTCTAGGGTTTTTCTTCAGCCAATTTTTGGAGAATTGTCATCTAGGGTTCCTTCATCTTCCAGAAGTCATTGCGTATAGCTCCGTACTCCAAACGAGGCCTAGTTTTTTTTGTTAGAATGATAATGAGGTTAGCTTTCTGATTATATAAATTGTTTTTCTAAATTATTAGTATTAAATTCTGAAAAATTCATAGAGCACAGCATGTCTGAAAATAGACGTATTTTGATGTTTTCGCAATTTCGGGAGAACCCGAAATCAGAATCATGAACCGTTTAAAGGTTTGGAAAGCTAATGTCGAGATCATCGACATATATTTTTCTCAGAATTTATTTCGAAGTATTTACATACTGTTAATTCTATAGAACTTCTAGGTTAGAATTTAACCATCGGTGCACAATACAAAATTTGTATGTGCCATAATTCCCAAACGAATTTGAATTCGGACGAGCCGTAAATTCCAGCATGTTTTTAACGCTGAAATCTACAGGAAATCATGCATGAAAATTGAGTTTGTGTTGGTTGACTTTTCGGTCAACAGATCACCTCGATTTGCGTGCCATGAGTCTCGAGTTGATAAAATTCAGTTTCTTTGGACAAAATTTAGGAATTAACATAAAAATCAGAATAATAAGATTAAAATAGGATTTTAGAGTAATTATTCTAGAATTAAATAAATTAAAATAAATTATCTTTTGACGTGATAAATTTGTAATACATAGGCTATTTGGACTGTGACTTGGACTCTGATTCATACCAGCAGCAGGACCCCAGGCAAGATATCTTGCCAAATTGCTTACAGTATTTTGCATGCTTAGTATATTTCTTTATATTTATTGTATTTTTGTTTATTTATTGCATGTGTAGTTTCTTTCAGTCATACTATATATTAGATATGTTGACACACACATGGCACCTAGTATCATGAGAGGACAATCATTAGGCGTATGGGCTTTTAACCACTCTGGTAAACCGTAGTATATAGTTCGCACTACGGGCGTGTGTCGCGCTGGTCGCTGTCACACCCCAATCTCCCGCAAGCTCGACAGTCCCCGCTGAACGTAAAATCACCACGTTGCAGCTCTCCCGCGGGACAATCGTTCTAATCGGGACGTGATGCCGTACGAGCCTGGAGTTGCGCTCGTACAAGGCGATATTATTAAACACGAAAGTTATCATCGAAATAACCAAGTTACAGTGGAAGCCAATTGCGTACCAAGTACACATCAGATTATACGCAGCGAAGCTCACGATAGGGTCCAAATGAGATGCCCCGAGTCAATGCCACAAAGGCGATGCCACGGAGACGATGAAATAACTCTTGCTCTTTCTCTAGCCCACAAAGGTACTTACAGTTTATACATCTTGTCCCGTATATCCAAGCAGCGCCACTACGTCTGTGTACCTGAAATATTGCCCACAAACGTGGGTCAGTACACAACCGTACTGGTGAGCGGGGTAACCCACTCGCCTAAGCCGACACTAAGTAAAGTAGTGAATGCACACAGTTAAATGGTGATCTTTCTAGTTGAATCCTAGATTCTTTTCATGGCATATGGATGACATGTTAAGGAAAACAGTAAAGCAGTTTAAGCATGCAAGCATTCATTCTCAAACCAAACGACAAGCAGTTTATATATATAGCCGACCCGTCTAACTCAATGTCATCGCTTGCACGATAACATATCAAACCATCAGTCTCGCCTCAATATCCATTCTCAACCAAAGTTTATATCCCACTCTCGAGTGCACACTCTTGCCGAGGCAAGGTGGCCGCGCCTACACGATGCACAAACCAACCAAAGTAGAGCAAGCCAACTCTTATCTATATGAAGTCACTGGCAGAGCCATACAAGACATATCTCAAGCATTACGGCGCGCCCTATCAGCCCGGGTAGCAAGCCCCGCTGGAGGTCCCGCAATGCATCGCAACTGAATGTGAATCGAATGTTTCCCTCCGGATCGAAATGGCTCCAGTGCCCCGGATAAAAACCGTTTCGGGGAAAGTGCCAAACCTTTGCACAAGTTGTCCGTGACATGCAGACACACGTAGGTATGACGAGAGGATCGAACATTCTCGTCCCACCAAGCGATCCTAGACTCGTTCCATCGATAAGCCCAACCGAAGTATCCATAACCATTCTTCCAACATGTTCTTCCAAGAAGTCCAAATCTCGACCTCAATATATATAGCCCAAGGCACCAAAATACCCAGTGTTTCACATTGCCGCTTTACAACAATGTATTCTGAAATGGTACAACACCCATGCTCAAAGCAATCCCATGGCACAATGCCGTCTCAGTGGCACAATGCCCCATCAAACGACACAACGCCCTCGCCGATACAGTTGTTCGGTTTCGAACCACAACTGCCTGCTTTGCAAGACAAAGCATCCTTGATACACGCGCACGGATGCACGTTCGCTCGCCCGAATTTCCGATATTCTCGATATTCCCATTGCCTCAATTGTATCATTCCAACTTGTATATTTCTAACCGTCCAAGCATAATCCCAAGTAATCCAACCGATCGCCTCAAATGAATAATCCTTCTATCGTATCCAACTATCCAACGCGTAAACCATTCAAGCCACAATCCTACCAAGCCAACGACGCACACTCTATGCACGCCTCAGTGTAGTGCTTCCCGATGTTTCAGCCCAAGTGTACAAGCCATTACGTGTTTTCCATATTATTAGGCATGAAGGAGTAGAGGAGAAGGAAAAGAGCCCACTCACATTGTTTGAATCCGTTAGGCATCCTGTCCTACCGATACGGCCAATCCTTTGAACCCGTGGTCCGATGCAAGCGCGATCTACTCAACTGGTATGACCGTGCGAGCAGGCCGTGCTCTCCAAATCATCCGACCGATCGGACTAAGGAAGACGGCATTATCGTTTCCATCCAGCTATTCAGTACTGTTCTGAACGAACACCTGATTTCCATCGATCCCGCTAGCCATCTGCACATTGAAACTAACTCGATTAATCCTTCTTCCCAAAATCTGACATTTTAAATGTAACCAGCATTTGATTTATTCAGTCCGACTCAGCGTAACGCTCCGAGCGGTTGTGGGGCGTTACAGTCGCTACCCCCCGCGGTATGTCAATTTCTGGAGTCTCGTTGGTCGCTACCCCCGCGGTATGTCGATTTCTGATGTCCATTGACGTGTGTGTGAGTTATGAGGTAGATCGAGTAGCCTACCCTTGCCCATACGTCAAAAAGTTGTTCTTATTTGCATTCATATAGATGTCTTGTACAGCGTACTTATTTATTTTCAAATAATATGCATGTTTACTGTATTCAAGTTGGCTCGCTTTTCTGTATCTTGTTACGTCCCTCTGAGGACCTGGTCCTCTGCCAGGTGTATTTGTTCTTGAGTATTTGCAGGAGCACAGATTTGGATGGTTATATATGTTTCGTGGATGTCCTCTTTTCAAGCCCGTGATTGCTAACTGGTATTCTTATATGGTGTCGTTGTGTTGTACTTATTTTGTATTTGCTCTTACATTCGAGTTGGTAGTGGATTTGTTTCCATCCAACTATCATCCTTAGATACTTATGTTGAGATCTAGTTATATAGATGCTGGTTATTCATTTATATTGATTTTCTGTGGATGAGATTTAGATTGTACCCTGTGACTTGTGACATATGTTTATACCACTTGTGGATTTTATATTCATATTACAGCGTACATATGGGTTTGATTTCCATATATTGGAGTTGCCATATCCATGCGGCTGGCATGCTTACGTGTTCCTAGTCATACGTATTTTGGGACTGGGGCGTGACAGAATGTGATGCTACCACAAGTCAAGGAACTTCTAAAGATGCAGCAGAAACTGGAGGAAGAAGGCATGAAGGAGGAAGACAAGTTCATGATGGGATCTATCGTCACCAAGCTTCCTCCAGGCTGGATCAAGTTCAAGGCTGACATGTACCGTAAGAAGATGGAGATCCAGCTCGAATATCTTATTCACTGGATTCACATTGAAGATGAAGCCAGGGGGTAACTGAAGTTGGACTCCTTGTCTAAGCAGTTGGCTAAGGCCAACATGGTTCATGCTAGTGATTCTAAAGGGAAGCAGAAATTTTCCTACAAGAAGAAGAAGAATGACTTCAACCAGCAGAAGGTGAAGTCGGCTCAATTCAAGCCAAGTCGAAGACTGATGTGACATACTACAACTGTGGCAAGAAGGGTCACTACAAAAGCGACTGCAGGTCAAAGCCTAAACCGAAAGAGCAAGGTGAGCTTAACCATGTTGCTATGATTGTGCAGGTTGAGTCACATGGCATGGACACTGACTGGTAGGTGGACACTGGTGGATCTTTTTACGTATGCTCTAAGAAGGAGTTGTTCTCCAAGTATGAGACAACCTATGAGAAGGTCTCGATGGCGGGCAAGTCATAAGCTGATGTTCAGGGGATTGGTACAGTAGTGCTGAAGCTGACTTCGAAAAAGTCACTTACTCTGGATAACGTAAAACACGTACCAATAATTTCCAAGAATCTGGTCTTTGGGAGTCTGTTGTGCAAATCGGGCTTGATGATGGATATCAATGCCGGTCAGATGGTGATGTCCTATAAGGGAACATACTTCGAAAAAGATTTTTGTATCGAATAAATATTTAAACTGTAGCTTGTAACTCCTTCTGTTTGTATCAATGTAGTCTCTACTTCTGGTTATTCTCTTAAATTGTGGCATAATAGACTAGGACATGTAAATTATAAACGCATTAACAAGATATCTAGTCTAGGAATTATCTCTAAATGTGGGGGTAAGGAGGTGGAGAAATGTTAAGTCGGTGCGCAGATAAAGATCGTCAGGAAGTCGTACAGAAGGGTGAACCGAAGTACAAATCTTTTAGAGTTGGTACACTCAGATATCTATGACTTCAAGCAATTCTCTACGAAGGTCAGAATAAAGTATTTTATTACTTTCATCGATAATTTCTCGAAGTACGCATTCGTATATATTCTCAAGTCTAAAGATGAAGCGTTCGAGAAGTTCAAAGACTTCAACGCTGAAGTAGAAGGTCAAACCGACCAACAACTCGAAAGACTCAGAAGCGATCGTGACGGAGAGTATCGTTCATTGGAATTCGTATTATTCTGCAAATAACATAGAATTGTCAACGAAACAACCACTATGTATTCTTTCCAATCTAATGGAGTAGAAGAAAGGAAGAACATGACGATGACAGAGATGATGAACTCCATGTTGATGACAACAGGACTTTCAAAGTGCTTCTGGGGAGAAGTTGCACTTACAACTATATTTATTCTGAATAGAGTCTCGTTCGGGACATCTGACATTACTTCTCATAAACTCTGGTTCAAGATAGACCCAACTTGAATGTCATTCGAGTATGGGGGTGTATGGCGTATGTGAAGCTTCCAGACCTCATGATACAGAAGCTGGGAACGAGAACTACGAAGACCATTTTTCAGGGCTATGCTGATAAAAGTAATGCTCGGAGGTTCCTTGATATCGAATCTAATCATATCATAGAATCTTACGACGAGAAATTCTTTGAAGACAAGTTTACTATGCACAAGAATATTGTTATCACGGATGTTCCGGAGAATGTTGCTATCACAGACGAGGCAAATACCTCTCAGAGAGAAGTAATCCAAGAAGAAGTTGTCATTGATGAGGCAATATTTGAACCAGAACCTGCTGAGCAGAGAGTAAAACGAGTGAGGAGGCCGAAGGACTTCAGAGAAGACTTTGTAACCTATCATGTGAAAGTTGATCTGCTTACCTATGATGAGGCAATGAAGACCAGAGATGTTATTTTCTGGAAGGAGGCAGTCAATGACGAGTATGACTCAATAACTTCTAATAATACATGGAAGTTAGTCGAGCTAAATCCATCGGATGCAAGTGAATCTTCAAGAAGAAGATAAAAGCAGACGAAACTATTGATAAGTTCAAGGCCAGGCTAGTTGCCAAAAGATTTTCTCAGATGCAGGGGATTGATTACTTTGACACTCATGTTGCACGGATGACGACTATCAGGATGTTGATTGCACTTGGTGCTATTCACCGGTTGGTCATTCATCAGATGGACGTCAAGACATCATTTTGAATGGTGAACTGACAGAGGTAATCTACATGTAGCAGCCAGAAGGTTTTGTCGTCAAGGGTCTTGTAGACAAAGTGTGCAAGCTGGTAAAATCTCTCTATGGTTTGAAGCAAGCTCCTAAATTATGGCACGAAAAGTTTGACAAAGTTATCAGGTCAAATGGCTAAAAGGTCAGCAAGACTAATAAGTGTATGTACACAAAGTTCACTGGTGATAGAGGTATCATCGTTGGTCTCTATGTAGACGATATGATAATCCTAGGTATAAATGTGAAAAGTGTCACAAGAACAAATATGTTCCTCTCATATAAATTCAGTATGAAGGACACGGGAGAAGCAGATGTCATCATTGGGATTAAGATATTTCGGACGGAAGCTGGGCTTGCTCTTTCACAAGCTCACTACGTGGAGAAGATGCTCATACGCTACGGATACCAGGATCTTCCAGGGATCGATAATCCTTACATGTGTGACAAGAAGCTGAAGCCAAATCCTAAGAAAAGTATCAGACAGTTGAAGTACTCTAGTGTCTTTGGGAGTTTGATGTATGCTACGAATGCTACTAGGCCTGATATTGCTTTTACTGTGGGGATGCTAAGTATATTCACGAGTAACACAAGTGTTGAACACTGAAAAGCTGTGAAGAGGGTAATAAGATACCTCAAGAAGACTCAAAAGTTTGTATTATACTACAACGGAGATCCAGCAGTGGTAGAAGGCTTTAGTGATGCTAGCTGGTGCTCAGAAGAAGAGAGCGAGAGATTCACATGAGGATATATTTTCTCAATGGATGGAGCTGACATATCGTGGAAGTCGAAGAAGCAGACAATAATCTCACGCTCATCAATGGAGTCTGAGTTTTATGCACTTGCAGCAACAACAGATGAAGCAGAATGGCTTCGGGAGCTCATGTATGATCTTTTAATGGTTGGTGCATAGATTTTGGTTGTACCGATATACTGCGACAACCAGGCAGCAGCAGCAGTAGCATCTAACGATCTCTTCAATAGCAATAAGATGACTATGCGGCTTAGGCACAGATCACTGAACAATCTCATCAAGGCTAGTGTCATTGTAGTGGTAGATGTTCGGAGTTAAGAGAATCTGGCAGATCCGTTCACTTAAGGCCTCAAGTGCCATCTAGTCGAAGACATAACATGTAAAATAGGCTTCAATAACCTTTGATATTGTGTCTTTGTAATCCTACCATTAAGTTTTATACTATTAGTTTAAAAAAAAATATACTAGGCATCTAGCTTTTGGTTCAAGGGAGGACCAATGACTGAAAAAATATCCGGCACAGTGGGTAGTCCCTGGGGACAGTATGGGATACGTACCCAGAACCACTGTAGTCTACTATTTGTTCTTCATAGAACAATTCCTATGTAAGGATGGCTTCGACGCCTTAATGAGTTCTCGGGAAAAGTAAAATATCTGACGTGCGTTACAGGAAGCACGTGTAGTTCAACACTATAAGGGACTTGTATCCCATGCTACAGTGGTGTGACACCACGATGAGATAAAAGATGTAAAGCCTCGGTTGCGATCCATGTCATAGCGGCAGTAGTATCGCAAATAGGCAGGTAGCCTAATACTGAAATGATATAGAGTTGTAGCACAACACTACTAAGAGGCCGGTGACCTCATGCTACTGTGGGTGAAACCACAAGAGATAGTTAACATCGGCTGTGAGCCATGTCACAGCGACGTAATATCGTACGAAAGTATAAGGCTTCATGCTAGGTAATATTAAACTCTCTTAAAATAAACTCACCTAAGTGTATAGACATAGATATAGGTCGTCTTTTGAGGGTAAACTTGTAGACACCCAAAATACATACACCAAAACCGAGTCAACATAGGACCTTTAATGTGCGATCGGAGGCACAGCTGATGTCATTGTGCGAGTGGAAAGAACAGCAGCTATGGTTCAGAATTCAAGGCGTAGTCTGTCACGCCCCGATCTCCCGCAGGCAAATCGGACGTTCCCGCTAGGCGAGAATCGTCACGCCAGCGCTCCCGTGAAATGATCGCTTTAACCCATATGGGCATGATATCGCACGAGCGTGAGCCACGCCCGTGCAAGGCCGTGGTTCATTGGCTGGCGGTAAGAGTTCTAAGCCACAGAGTCGTACAGATTGTCCGAGTGCAGCGGAGTCATGAACGCATAGGCGATCGGTAACAAGTTCACTGAGTCGACAATATAGCGGAAGCATTGAATGACACAAGTTGAAGTAAAGCAACTCTTTATTGATATAAACATGTGTTACAGGCGGCGTATAGCCGAGATTACAAGTCGCTCGAGCCTCTCTCTCTGAAACAGTAAAAGCGTGCCAAGTGGCTACAATTTTGGGATAATTGTACAGGCGATATTCACAACATTATGTCTTGTATATGTGCTTCAATTCCGGATCGCAGCGCCCTAAGGCTTCAGAGCGATCTCCTGGCCTTAGCTATAAACTACCTCACCCAAAATAGGTATTTTGTGTATATTTTATATTATTATATTTATAATAGATGTTGAATTTATTTAGAGTATTCTCTTAGTTAATTAGAAAATAATTTTTTTAGTATATTTACTTATATAAATATTTATTTAGAATTTTTTTAGGCTATTTTAGATTATTGGGATTTTTCCATAATTTTTAGTTAATTAAAAACTAGTAACACTAATTTTCTAGGACTTTGAAGAATTTATTTTATGTTCAAACATAATTAAAAATATCCCAAACTTTTATTTTAGGTTCTAAATAATAAAATATATTTTCTAGAATTTTTTGAGAATTTTCTGATTATTTTTAGCATTTATTTTGAGTTAATTATGAAAAACTGAATTAAAAACTAATTTCTGAAAAAGAAAACCCAAAAAGTAATTAATTCTGCCCAGTCAGCAAACATGGGGCCCACCTGTCAGCCTCCCGCAGCGAACAGTGTCGGGCCCGCCTGTCAGTGACCGCGGGGTGAAGCCGAGCCGACCTCGAGCCGAGCCGAGTCAGAGTTCGACTCGGACTCAGCTGAGCCGGGCCGCGTCAGTTTCGGACCGTCCGATTTGGGCGGGACAGCGTGGATGGCTGCCACGTGGCGCTTTCCGAGCCGCGGCTGCACTCTCTCTCATATATATATATATATAATAGTTTAAGTTATTTTCTAGGGTTTTTCTTGAGCCAATTTTTGGAGAATTGCCATCTAGGGTTCCTTCATCTTCCAGAAGCAATTGCGCATAGCTCCAGAATCCAAACAAGGCCTAGTTTCTTGCGTTAGAAAGATATTGAGGTTAGCTTTCTGATTATATAAATTTTTTTTCGAAATTATGAGTATTAAATTCTGGAAAATTCATAGAGCACAGCATGTCCGAAAATAGTCATATTTTGATGTTTTCGCGATTCCGGGAGAACCAGGAATCAGAATCATGAACCGTTTAAAGTTTCGAAAAGCTAATGTCAAGATAATCGACATATATTTTCCCAGAATTTAATTCAAAGTATTTACATACTGTTAATTCTGTAGAACTTCTAGGTTAGAATTTAACCATCGGTGCACAATACAAAATTTGTATGTGCCATAATTCCCAAACGAATTTGAATTCGGACGAGCCATAAATTCCAATATGTTTTTGATGCTAAAATCTACAGGAAATCATGCATGAAAGTTGAGTTTGTGTCGGTTGACTTTTTGGTCAACAGATCGCCTCGATTTGCGTGTCATGAGTCTCGAGTTGATAAAATTTAGTTTCTTTGGACAAAATTTAAAAATTAACATAAAAATCAGAATAATAAGATTAAAGTAGAATTTTAGAGTAATTATTCTAGAATTAAATAAATTAAAATAAATTATCTTTTGACGTGATAAATTTGTAATACATAGGCTATTTGGACTGTGACTTGGACTCTGATTCATACCAGCAACAGGACCCCAGGCGAGTAAATTCTCTGACAGTATTCTAGTAGGACGTTAGTATTTAGCCACCACGGTTAGTTTACATCAGACCCTGAGTCGGAGAACCCAACGCGCGTTCGTACATTTACATGTACGCAAATATTATTCAGTTTGGTATATATATTTATGTACGTAATTACTATATGTATTCCAATAATTATGTAAATAAAATTGCTAGTTATATTATTATATAAATATGAATATATATGTAAGTAAATGTAAATTAATAATTATGACTAAATATTCAGACTGTACGACCCTAGGACACCGTGGACTACCCCGTATTTGCCCTTGACCCTGTTGACCCTAAGAACAATGTTGGTGTCTGCCTTGTGTATACCGACGTACTGACGAGACCGTGTTAGTTGACTGACTGATTTCGTACAGTACTTGAAGACGCGACACCCGCGTAATTCAACGCGTAATTGACCGTGTTAGATGACTAGTGTTACCCCTAGTATACCCCCTGAGTCCAGTGTAAATATGGTTGTGTATGTGCTAGCGTAATGACTAATGATTTATTTGCATTATATTATGTGTACATAGGATATTGGATTTATTCTGCGCGATTTCTGGAGCAGATTATTGGTACATTGCAGCTTCCTTGCCAGGCAAGTATACCTCGCCATTGTACTGTTATTTATATTCCATATGTTGCATGCATCTTTATTTTCTGTCTTTAGTTCATATATTTTAACTGTTATATAAAATGTGCGCGATGGTGTCGTCGCGGTATGTTTTTATTTATGTAATTGCATTGACCTTGTTTATGAGACTACCCATTATCATGTAGCACCATTAGGTTTTATTTGACCGTGACACATATTTTTACACGAGTTGTGAGTCTCATATAGATCACGGACGCACGTATTGACTGATCATCGGTACGTGTGGGACGTGTGTTAGGAATAACTGATGTTAGAAACTTTGCATGCTAGTAGACTTAGCAGTTATTAGAGGTCTAGGGGCATAGCCTATTGTAGTACGGTTGTCCCATCCTTGTCCTTGTTTGGTTGCAGGATTGAGCCAGGGTGCTAAGAATAGGCTATGAACCAAATTGTGTCATGGATGTGACATGCTTAGAGCATGGGGTAGAGAGAACAACAAGTACCGTATTTGAGCTCCTTTGCACTTTTTCTATTGTGCGGCCGGATTCTCCGCTGGAGATACGGGCGGTGATGACCACTATATATTATATTATTATCAGACGGGCCTCCGGCGTTCGAAAGTCGTCGTGCCTTTGTAGGCCCCTGGATCTCCAATAGAGAACCATGCTAAATCCCAGGTTTTCAGCCAGATAGCTCACTTGTGGGGAAAGTTGTTCTTAACTGTATTCACTTAGATGGTTAGGCGACCCTATTGGATATTTATTTCAGTACTTTATTGGCATGTGTTTAAGTATCTTGTTATGTCCCTCTGAGGACCTGGTCCGCTGCCAGGTGTACCTGTTCTTGAGTATTTGCAGGAGCGCAGATTTGGATGGTTGTATATGCTTCGTGGATGTCTTCTCTTCGGGCCGTGATCGATAGCTGGTATACTTATATTGGGTTTGATTGTGTTGTACTTATTTTTTATTTGCTCTTATATTCGAGTTGGTAGTGGATTTGTTTCCATCCAACTATCATCCTTAGATACTTCTTATTGGATCTAGTTCCATAGATACTGGTTATATATTATATTAATTTTCATGGATGAGATTTAGATTATACCCTGTGACTTATATTATACCACTTGTGGATTGGATATTCATAATACAGCGTACGTATGGATTTGGTTTCCATATATTGGAGTTGCCATATCCATGCGGCTGGCATGCTTACGTGTCCTAGTCCTACGTATTTTTTGGATTGGGGCATGACATATTTTTGTGGTGGCCCATGCAGGTCGAGAGCATATTATCTCGGTTACGTTACTGTACCGAACAAGCCTGCACCTAGGACTGGAGTATAGGATCTCATCCATAATTGACTATGATCCATCTTTCTTCTCTCTGTTCTATTCAAACAATTGTATCCTGCTTGATTCTTGTACTTCTCTAATAAGTTCCTTGAGTATATATAGCCTTCTGCTGGAATATAGGAACCCATGTTATTGGGATGATAATTAGAGTAGCACACCTATTAAGAATACAACGAGAATATAGACACACCACTAAGTTTAGAATATCTAGTGAACCTAGAATTCCTTATCTTTAGATTGTTATACCATTACCCCTTGATGT
This sequence comes from Iris macrosiphon, assembly GCA_036927795.1. Lineage (NCBI taxonomy): Eukaryota > Viridiplantae > Streptophyta > Magnoliopsida > Asparagales > Iridaceae > Iris > Iris macrosiphon. The sequence continues at coordinate 143,485,173 of JAYESA010000001.1, read as the reverse complement.
ATTAAGAAGACTTGAGAGTAGTATAGACACTACTAGAGATAGTTAAAAGTTTTACCATAATGTTTGACCCTAGTATTGAGGAACCAATAGAAAACCAAAATTGAATATTAGGACTGAACCTAACCTTCATAGTTAGATAGTATTGGAGAACTATAAACTTAGATCATTGTCTTGTTATTAGTAACATCACCTTAGGAAGCCAAGAGGAGTGAATGTAATGTTTTCCTCAATCATACCCCGAACACAGAAGAGTAGCATCCCACCTATTCTTAGAAAACCATGATGCTATCTAGAGTCCTCCATTTAATTTCATAAATTATTCCTCTGCAACCTTAACGTTCGCTAATTACGCGACGAATAAATTATCTTCTTCCCTTCTTCATCTTTCAACTCGTGCCACTTGACACCTCTCATTATAGACCAAGTGATTATGTTCTTTGATAGGATATATATAGCTTGCTAGGATTATAGTTGTACTCTTGAATTTTGAATTGTGTACCTTATAGTTAGAACCTGATAGTTGAGTTATTCAATTAGATCGTGATGATTACCCCTAGTTATAGACCCCGTAATTTATACCCTCACCTCGATAAAGTTAGATCCCTTCCCCCTTAACGGCTAGTAATTCTTCTATTCTCGCTATTGACATATGTTCTATGAGCACTATGATTAAGACTTAAGGTGACCCTTACCTATATAATGCAATAGGAGACCCTAATAAGTACCAAGATCTTTTCTCATATACCCTAATAAGAGTTTCTGTTCTATGTACATGTGCAAGATTATATTTGTAGGATCCTCTTAAGACTGTCACAGTACTAGTTGATTCTTTTAAGTTGGGTAGTATGCCTCACAACCTAGTATCACATAGTCCACTTGACCCATCAAGGTAGTGTAACTGAATGACATTAATTGCATGCTAGCAAAAGACGACAGTGTTTATTCAGACGATAGAATTTAGAGGTCCTTGCCCCTATTTGGTCGACTAGCGACTTAGACAAGAAGGTTGTATGATAACTGTAGGGATTGTAGAGTCTTTTATTATTGTTGCTTAGTTGTTTTTGTTTTATGAACTTGAATTAATTTGTACCTCCTTTCATCATCATCTAGCGTACTTATATTTGCTGCACTACCTTGACTTATGCTGCTATTATAGCCTAGTTTTGCAAACTTACTCTTTTATCGAGCTTGATCATGAGATATGTATTATTGGGGATGCCTACTAATATATTGTCTAATCAGAATCAGTGTATTACGGTCTGATCAACCATAGTGCGCTTGATTCGCCCTTCGCATAACTACTTTACGTGGATTGAGATATATAGTCAACTAGTAGACGGAGATACGTACCCTTAGACGTGTATGAGCATATCGTATCGGTTACATAACTGTACTAATAGGAGCATGCGAACAAAGAATTACCAAATAGGACTTCAATCCACAACTGCTTTGACAATTCCTATTTGAATTTTTTAAACGCCTTGATCCCGATACTTCTATTCTATTACCTCGCCCTTGAACTCTTTATTATTGATCTCCGTCTTCCCTTATTTCGGAAAGACGAAATCTCGTACTTGGTATAAGTTTGATACACAGAGAGTACTAGATATATTCCATAGGCCGATCACATACTTGAGGATTATTATTTCGTAATTAAGGACATATCATATATGATATAATCGATGTTGGAGTTTTGAGGATTGAATGGCATGAGTAAATAAATTAAGGAATATTTTTCTTAAAGTATATAGCCTTCTGTGATAGATGGGTAAATTCTAAGTTGGGTAGCAGTGCATTGGCAACTCGAGAGAAAATTTTTTTAGATTGTGATCGAGTAAGATTAGATTGGGAGAGGTTCAAGCTATTTTAATTTTGAGAATTTTAGAAGAATGACTAAGATGATGAGGATTAATGAATTTTAAAAATCTTGATATTGAGGACCCAATATTTATACCTTAAGTACATAATTTAAATTTTTGAGTATTGAAGGTAAAATCATCAATTTGAATTTGAAGGATAAATATATAATTTCAGACTTGAACATTGGTGGACTGCATTTAAATTATTTTTTAATTTGATAATTTAAATTAAGAATTAAAATTTGATGGTTGGACTACCTATTTGAAATATTGAGGATGTGAATAGAATTTAAAAAGTTGAAGAATACAAAAATTTATAAGTGAAAATAGGAATAATATTGGACTCGAATTACTTCTAGAGGAGATTATGATAGTTGGAGATCGTGAGGTAAAATTTGATATGGGTTATTTAAATCTTGAAGATATTATATGGATTCAATTTAAATTTGGATATTGATGATTTGAAAAAGTGAGAACAGATTACAATAGGTTGAATTTTGATTTGAACAATGATTATCTTAATTTTGAAATGATCGCGATAGATTTGAATAGATTTTGTTATTTAAATTTTTGGAAGAGATTGCGATTGACGTACCTTATGTATGAATATGAAAGATTTAACAAATTATGCCTTATTTTAATTTCGAGGACGAAATTGTTTTAAGTTGGGTAGATTGTAAACTCCCTCACCCAAAATAGGTATTTTGTGTATATTTTATATTATTATATTTATTATAGATGTTGAATTTATTTAGAGTATTCTATTAGTTAATTAGAAAATAAATTTTTTTAGTATATTTACTTATATAAATATTTATTTAGAATTTTTTTAGGCTATTTTAGATTATTGGGATTTTTCCATAATTTTTAGTTAATTAAAAACTAGTAACACTAATTTTCTAGGACTTTGAAGAATTTATTTTATATTCAAACTTAATTAAAAATATCCCAAACTTTTATTTTAGGTTCTAAATAATAAAATATATATTTTAGAATTTTTTGAGAATTTTTTGATTATTTTTAGCATTTATTTTGAGTTAATTATGAAAAACTGAATTAAAAACTAATTTCTGAAAAAAAAACCCAAAAAGTAATTAATTCTGCCCAGTCAGCAAACATGGGGCCCACCTGTCAGCCTCCCGCAGCGAACAGTGCCGGGCCCGCCTGTCAGTGACCGCGGGGTGAAGTCGAGCCGACCTCGAGCCGAGCCGAGTCAGAGTTCGACTCGGACTCAGCTGAGCCGGGCCGCGTCAGTTTCGGACCGTCCGATTTGGGCAGGACAGCGTGGATGGCTACCACGTGGCGCTTTCCGAGCCGCGGCTGCACTCTCTCTCCTATATATATATATAATAGTTTAAGTTATTTTCTAGGGTTTTTCTTGAGCCAATTTTTGAAGAATTGCCATCTAGGGTTCCTTCATCTTCCAGAAGCCATTGCGTATAGCTCCGGACTCCAAATGAGGCATAGTTTCTTGCGTTTGAAAGACATTGAGGTTAGCTTTCTGATTATATAAATTGTTTTTCGAAATTATGAGTATTAAATTCTGGAAAATTCGTAGAGCACAGTATGTCCGAAAATAGACCTATTTCGATATTTTTGCGATTCCGGGAGAACCAGGAATCAGAATCATTAACCGTTTAAAGTTTCGGAAAGCTAATGTCTAAATAATCGACATATATTTTTTCTAGAATTTAATTCGAAGTATTTATATACTGTTAATTCTGTATAACTTCTAGGTTAGAATTTAACCATCGGTGCACAATACAAAATTTGTATGTGCCATAATTCCCAAACGAATTTGAATTCGGACGAGCTATAAATTCCAGTATATTTTTGATGCTAAAATCTACAGGAAATCATGCATAAAAGTTGAGTTTGTGTCGGTTGACTTTTTGGTCAACAGATCGCCTCGATTTGCGTGCCATGAGTCTCGAGTTGATAAAATTCAGTTTCTATGGACAAAATTTAGAAATTAATATAAAAATCAGAATAATAAGATTAAATAGGATTTTAGAGTAATTATTTCAGAATTAAATAAATTAAAATAAATTATCTTTTGACGTGATAAATTTGTAATACATAGGCTATTTGGACTGTGACTTGGACTCTGATTCATACCAGCAACAGGACCCCAGGCGAGTACACTCTCTGACAGTGTTCCAGTAGGACGTTAGTATTTAGCCACCACGGTTAGTTTACATCAGACCCTGAGTCGGAGAACCCAACGCGCGTTCGTACATTTACATATACGCAAATATTATTCAGTTTGGTATATATATTTATGTACGTAATTACTATATGTATTCCAATAATTATGTAAATAAAATTGCTAGTTATATTATTATATAAATATGAATATATATGTAAGTAAATGCAAATTGATAATTATGACTAAATATTCAGACTGTACGACCCTAGGACACCGTGGACTACCCCGTATTTGCCCTTGACCCTGTTGACCCTAAGAACAATGTTGGTGTCTGCCTTGTGTATACTGACGTACTAACGAGACCGTGTTAGTTGACTGACTGATTTTGTACAGTACTTGAAGACGCGACACCCGCGTAATTCAACGCGTAATTGACCGTGTTAGATGACTAGTGTTACCCCTAGTATACCCCCTGAGTCCAGTGTAAATATGGTTGTGTATGTGCTAGCGTAATGACTAATGATTTATTTGCATTATATTATGTGTACATAGGATATTGGATTTGTTCTGCGCGATTTCTGGAGCAGATTATTGGTACATTGCAGCTTCCTTGCCAGGCAAGTATACCTCGCCATTGTACTGTTATTTATATTCCATATGTTGCATGCATCTTTATTTTCTGTCTTTAGTTCATATATTTTAACTGTTATATAAAATATGCGCGACGGTGTCATCGCGGTATATTTTAATTTATGTAATTGCATTGACCTTGTTTATGAGACTACCCCATTATCATGTAGCACCATTAGGTTTTATTTGACTGTGACACATATTTTTACACGAGTTGTGAGTCTCATATAGATCACGGACGCATGTATTGACTGATCATCGGTACGTGTGGGACGTGTGTTAGGAATAACTGCTGTTAGAAACTTTGCATGCTAGTAGACTTAGCAGTTATTAGAGGTCTAGCGGCATAGCCTATTGTAGTACGGTGGTCCCATCATTGTCCTTGTTTGGTTGCAGGATTGAGCCAGGGTGCTAAGAATAGGCTATGAACCAAATTGTGTCATGGATGTGACAAGCTTAGAGCGTGGGATGGGGAGAACAACAAGTACCGCATTTGAGCTCCTTTGCACTTTTTCTATTGTGCGGCCGGATTCTCCGCTGAAGATACGGACGGTGATGACCACTATATATTATATTATTATCAGGCGGGCCTCCAGCATTCGAAAGTCGTCATGGCTTTGTAGGCCCCTGGATCTCCAATAGAGAACCATGCCAAATCCCAGGTTTTCAGCCAGATAGCTCACTTGTGGGGAAAGTTGTTCTTAACTGTATTCACTTAGATGGTTAGGCGACCCCATTGGATATTTATTTCAGTACTTTATTGGCATGTGTTTAAGTATCTTGTTATGTTCCTCTGAGGACCTGGTCCGCTGCCAGGTGTACCTGTTCTTGAGTATTTGCAGGAGCGCAGATTTGGATGATTGTATATGCTTCGTGGATGTCTTCTCTTCGGGCCGTGATCGATAGCTGGTATACTTATATTGGGTTTGATTGTGTTGTACTTATTTTTTATTTGCTCTTATATTCGAGTTGGTAGTGGATTTATTTCCATCCAACTATCATCCTTAGATACTTCTTATTGAGATCTAGTTCCATAGATACTGGTTATATATTATATTGATTTTTGTGGATGAGATTTAGATTATACCCTGTGACTTGTGACTTATATTATACCACTTGTGGATTGGATATTCATAATACAACGTACGTATGGATTTGGTTTCCATATATTGGAGTTGCCATAACCATGCGGCTGGCATGCGTACGTGTCCTAATCCTACGTATTTTTGGGACTGGGACGTGACATTAGCACACACGAAGAAGGCATCCGCACCGAACGAGGTTCTCCCGCACCCTGCAAACGATCTAGTGGATTATCAGTACATTGAATGCACTGGTGGGGAGGCTACTCGCCCGCTCGACAAAACCAAACACGTAATATAGGTTCCGTGCACCAACTATTATGTTGTCTTTCTAGTTGCCTTGGGATCAGTTTCATGCAACATTTGAATAGCCTAACTCGTGTGGCAGTGCGCCATGCGACATGAGAGGAAACACGACGAGACTTACCAACTTACCATTTAACCTTCCCTGTCCAAGGCAAACATTGTAAATCTGAGCACGGGCATGTATAAACATTCAGGAGACATAGCATATGCAAACACGAAAGTCGTTATAACATAATCGTTCAGGTGTTCAGTTGTTTATTTGAGGCGATGCAATGACTCGCACGCGGATAGCCGCTAAGCGAGGATGACTTATCTATATGAACATGAGTCGCTGGCATAGCCATAAAGGACCGTTATTGTAGTCTCAAGGTCGAGGATAAAGTGAAGCAATAGAAACGATGGGCATTGCACTTATCCCATCGAAACAGACAACTACCGTTATTGTAGTCTCAAGGTCGAGGATAAAGTGCAAGCAATAGAAACGATGGGCATTGCACTTATCCAGCCGAAATAGACGACTACCAGAAGTTTCGTCTAGACCGGGTCGGCCCCAGTGCCCCGGTGACCGCCCGCGAAACGAGATCCAAAGATCACCTTTTACAAGTTGTCCGCGACATGTAGGTCAGGGTCTCAGGTCAAGTACATGAACAAGTTCGAGGCAATATGTATATATATATATATATATATATATATATATATATATATATATATATATATATATATATATATATAACAAGTCCGGTATGAACGAGTTCGAGGCAGAATATATATATATATATATATATATATATATATATATATATATATATATATATATATATATATATATATATATATATATATATATATATATATATATATAACTTGTTGAGGCAGGATTGTTTACAATAGTGTATTGATTGCCAAGCCAGTTGATTCAGTAGTCTGCTCCACGAGCCGTGATTCTGGGATTCATTCATTCATGATGCAAATTCCCTAGTTCGGGAATTGCCTTGGTGACCTAACGGTCTCGGACACTTGCAGGTTCATTCAGGCACGAAACGACTACTTAGTAGTCTCCCGGAGTTTGGATGAAAACAAGGCAACATACAAGCAGACAAGCATATATTTTGTATAAACACAAACATTCACGTTAGCTCGGGCCCGAAGGTAAGCCGAGTAATGAAACCGTAAGGGACTTCCCGAGCGACACGTTTTAGGGTAGCATGCGAGGGTCTGATCATATATATAAGCAATGTTTCTTTTCCATGTTCTAGCATAAGCAATACAAGTTGGGATTATTCCCTTAGCTAGGTGCGTTGGATTCTTATTAGCATGCATGGGTATTCACCTAGCGACTAGCATGTACCGTTTCATATTTTTTTGTGCTGTCTAAGCAAAGACAAGTTCACCGTAGCCACCCACCTTAGCGATGATTCACCTCGGTCGAGCGATACGTCAAGCGAGCCTCTGAAAGTCTAAGCCGAAAACCTGTAAGGACAAGTCTGGATATCCTTTGCCTCAACGAGTATTCTCGCCTGAGCAAGGTAGGTCGGGACATTGCACTTTTGTCGTTTGAATCGGCAGTCCGCTTGAGCGGAACGGGGTGTTACATAGTCCATTTTAGTATCGTACTGTTGTTTGACCCATATGGGAAGATTCAAGTCGTGAGCGACATCTATCATAATGCATGATGGACAATCACTGTGAGGAATGCTCGACCATATATTGTGAAATATGTGGAGAATTGTTGGTATTTTCCACTTTGCTTTGGGAGTTTTAGTCTCACATTAGAAAACCACCAATATGTATATCTCAATATATAGCTTGGCTTAGTATTGGTATATATGCACATAGGGTGGTGGCCCATGTGGGTTGACTTTCCTAGAGGGATTAAGTGTGAAACCCCTTTATGATAATCTTTATTTTGTCACCACCTTTGGGATATTTTCCTTAGGAGCTAAGCCCCGCTCGGACTCGGACTCTGGCTCGAGCTCAAGGGCACAAAGTGGCACTTTGTTGGTGTACTTTACACTTCTCATGGCGCTCATGCGCTAGCTGCTTGCTCGGTCGCTTTGCGTCGAGTCGCCGTGCGACTAGGAGTGCATGTGGCCAGGAGCGCATGCGGCCAGTGCTCATGCGGCCATGGCCATGTGACCAGGTCGATATGCGGCAAGGTGTTGAGTCTATTGTGGAGGGGACCAGGTCTGCTGTTGGCGGCGCATGGTTATCCGTGCCTTTTGGAACATGCGACACATGCGGCACGGGGGGGTCTGTGTACAGCGGCTGCTGATTTCGGCGCTTGGCGGCGTTTGGCGGCGCTACTCTGTGCAGCGTAACCGACGGCGGCGGCGACGCATGCAGTTTGGTGTCTGGTCAGATGATGCATATGCAGCACGAGCTTTCTCATGTCGCATAGGTGACGATTTCCTCTATATATAGAGGAGCCTCTCTTTCATTTGAGTGGTTGAAAAAACCGAGAGCACCAATGCATGTGCGGCCCAGAGAGCTCTCCTCTTCAATAGTGATTTTCGAGTGATCCGAAGGTGACTTAGAGTGTTCAAGAAGTTCTCGTGTGAACTTGCTGGATCCTGGGGGCAGATCGTCGTGTAGGGCGAATATTGCTTTGAGCACCGGTGGTTTTGATCACCCCAGCAGGAGTTTCTTTCTTTGTATTTCTCTTTTTGTTCCCATTTTTTTTCGTTGTAGCGTCTGTGAACGTAAAGAGAAGAACATTTTTTCTTTGTTGTTGTATTTTTATTTTCTTGTTCAGTCGGTTTGTAACATGTTTCTGGTATTGTACTTCTTTGAGGTTGTGTGTCACTGTAGAGAAACTCTTGTGTGAATCTCAGTGCACCAACTTCTCTTCTGGAGTTATTAGAGACGAACTCTTGTGTGAGTCTCTACTTAGTGGAACGTTTCTTCTCTGATCCTACTTTGTGACTAACAAGATCACTTTGTACGTAGAATCAATACGTAACTCTATGAGTAGGGTCTTTAGATCCAATACTTTGATTGTTAGACTAATGCGTACATTTGTGACTAGCACTATTCGGACCTGACCCAACTAGATAACCTTAATCGAATTAAGTGACGTAAAAACTTTTCTACCTTCACAGTAGTGCGATTGTCACTTTCGAAATATGTTACAATATAAAGACAAATATTTACGACAGGCTTATATCTGATATCGTCCACACAAACATACAAAGCCGGCCTGGAGAGTTGAATTGTCCTAGTCGAAGCTGATTTTGGTTGCCCCTTGACCAGACCTCTCGTGAGGCACTTCTTTAGATCCTGGAGGATAACCCACGATCCTGACCTCTTGCAAGTCACTCAGGACATGAGAGTTGTAAATGAGTTGTCCAATTTTGAAGTAATGTATGGCTTATCCTAACATACAATAGGATATGGAAAACATATCTATAAAAATGAAAGTATGTTTACATTGTCAGGCCACTGGGTTGTTTTTGTTGTATTAATGTCGTGTGTGGAAATCTGTGTTTTGGCAAGTCAATCTTGGTGAAGTGTTGTTGATATCTAAACTTGAGATTTGCGAAAGTGTGTTTTGGCATGTAGGGGTATTATGTGAACTAAGATACATACTTTGCTTACATGTGAAATTTTCACTGTGCAGACATCTTTGGTGAATATAATTGATGAATTTTATACGTATAGATCCATTTATTCGAGATGTAATGTTTGAAATTATGTTTTAAGAAGTGAGTTTGAGTTGTGTTTTAGGCATGTTCTTTGGTGAATATAGATCCATTTATCTGATATTTATACAACAAAAAGTCTTAATTTTTATTGCAAAATTATACTTTCAAGTATCATAAGTCATGTAGTATTTACGTTCAATATTATTTCTTATATTTTAATACTTTAAGTATATCATTAGTCAAAGTCTTATAACTCTAGTGGTTAAAAGGTTAAGACAACACATTCTGATTAGACAGATTCAATTCAACGGAAAAACGAATTATTTTTTCAATTAATTGTCGAAGTTAAAAAAATATTAGTCATGCGGATAAATACGTACAGGTTTCGTTAGGGATGTCTAAAATTGAGTTTCTATCATATATTTGACATTGTACTCTAAGAAAATTTATATTCTAATTGGTAGAGTTTATATATAGAAATTGTACACACATAAAAATACTCTTCAATGATTTTTCATTTTTATCCTAGGTGTCAAAAAATAAAAAATTATTTTAATGATGTAAATCACAATATTAATTGATACGAGAGAGAGAGAGTTTCTATGAGAGACCCTCGTAGATGTTCTCCATCCTACATCACCGTTACATAGGAGGAAAATTGGAATATAAATCATGTTGAAAGAATTTTTTTTTTCTTTTCTAAAAAAAGGATTTCTATCAAAAAAATATGAGAGAGAGAAACTCTCATTGGAGATGTCCTAAGGTCTCGTTTGGTTTACGGAATCAAGACATAGTAAAGAAAAATCATTCATTTTCTGTGTTTGAATGCCAAAAGAAATGGACAAGAAAGAAAAATAATTTCCAAAAAAAATAGAGAAAAAAGTGTTTCTCCACTCACCCAAAGAATCACTTTTCTAGACTGTCAATTTACTTTTCCATCTCAATTTTTCTGGCCTTCAAAATATCGAGAAAAAAAAATTGATACAAATTGGAGCAAATTAAAATTTGTTTTTCTTATTTTTCATTCCATGTACCAAACGAAGACTAAGGATCTGTTTGGATTGAGAAAAAAAAAAGCGGGATTACGTGGGGTTAAGTGAGGAGAAGGGGAGTCAATACAAATAATCTTGTTTGGATTGGAAAGAGAGTTAAGTGGGATTTGTTTAATAACTGTTGTTTGGATTTGAGGTTTAGAATGGAGGAAAGAGTAAAATGGGATATATTTATAATTTTTTAAACAAAATTTCTCGCTTAATTTTCTATTATTCTTCCTTCTAAACCCTCATTCTCAAACCAAATATGATTCTTTTATTTTCAATTACATTTTTTTCAGTTAACTCCCTTAATCTTCAATCCAAACAGACCCTAATAGTAACATGTATCCTACTAAACATAGATTATGTGAAAGAAAATACCTCTCATAAAAAAAAAATACTAATATAACATAGACCACAACCACCACTACTACGTCTTGAGAATTAACAAAAGTGACCGCAACCACCAAAGAATCGACTAATGACCACAACCAACTCACAAAAGTGAATAAATCCACAAACACGATAATTGCCAATAATACAACAAGGACCAACAATGAAACAATAGAGTTTTTTTTTTTTTTGGACTTCTTCATCTCCAAATGCATTTTCCATTGGCTTTCTCAGTCAAATATCCTTTCCTTCAACTCCATGTTTCCTTCTGCAACCTACATATGAAATTACTTGCCTACCTTAAAAATTCTTGGTCCTTCTATGCAAAAAAGTTACATATTTCCTTGAATTGAAAGTTCCCACATCCAAGAAGCTACGACCAAATAGTTACCGGAAAGAGATATAAGATTTTTACTGGGTGACAGAAAATCGATGAATCGAGTCACAGAGAACGTGTACAAAATTTCGAACGTTATATTATACATCTCAAAAAAAAAAAAAAATTGACAATAACAATGTTTGCGCTCCTCCACCTTACTCATAGAAGCTTCTGAATTGAAAGATATTGCAAATGAATAGCTATAAAATAATAATGTTAAATTGCAACTTAATACCTCAAATATGGAAGGGCAAAGTTTTACCAATAATTCTGAATGGGGGGACAAACTAAAAAAACTTGAATTAGAATTCATTCATGAGAAAAAAAATAGTAATAATAAATAAAAACTAAATTAAAAAGACAAATGATTTGACAATAATAGTCTTACTATAATCTGTTTTAGTACTAATCAGTCAAAATATTTAAATGTATACCTATAAGTTTTGTCTTTTTAGTACATAATCAATTAAAATTTTTAAATGTAGACATATTAATATCTAGAATAAAAAAATGGAAGAAGAATGAGAGTTTTGTCAAAAAGATTCGACTTTTAACCTTCTAGAATAAATGGTTTAGCTTTTAGTCTATAGCATATATGATACAAAAATGTGATATCGTCTTATGTTCTTTTGAAAGAAAAAAAAATTCAGATGGTCTGATCGTTACAGAAATAACATACGATTTGGCGTTTTGTAAATGCTATAGAAATTTTTTAGAAACTTGTCATCCTCCAGCCAATTTGGTAAAACTTTGTCCCACTACAGTTTTTTTTTTTTTTTCCAAAATAAATAAATAAAAAATATTGGGGATAATTGCACTTACTTTGTCATAGTCATCTTTGCCCATGTCTGCAAGTCACAAGGGAACCTCTTAAACAGAAATTTTTGACAGAAATTGAGAAAGGTAGTTAGTCTAATTTATAATGGTTTCAGCTGCTTAATAAAAACACACATTAAGGTAGTAAGTTGATAATTTTGAATAGTTATGCGTATTAAGTGTAAATTAGCCTTTATATTATTCCTTGTTTGGTCATATTGCTTCAGTTTGATTTTCATGTTCCATTAATTGTTGACCTAGCCCTTTCTATCTAGTTTAGGAAATGGATACCCATACTCCATCCCAGAACTCAGGCCTCACCCTAGAAAACATGTTCGGAATAAATCAACATATCCCAGAAGTCAGGGAGACAATTTCTGTTATTGAAACTAACAGAATTTTCGCAAAATTTGTACAAATCTCTAAGACTTTGTAACCAGGACCGGCACTGGGTTAGCCGGACAAGTCCTCGGTCTTGGAATACTTCCATAATTAGGACAACCTCCAGGCCAATAAGTATTCACATCTTCGTCAATAGAGTCTCCGCGGCCCACCTCAACTACTCTATGTCGGTTGAACTCGCAACCCTGGCAACTCTAACCCATGCATATTAATTCTGAATTTTTGAGCTCATACTGGAAATGCTTCGAGTAGCTCAGAAAATGAACTCTGAATCCGAGTTCCACGTTGTCGTCCGAAACGAAGACATCCACTGCAAAAGTTGATATCAGTTCCGCATTTATAGCTTTCAACTTGTATCCTTCGATATCTTTTTCTGGAGTCAAGGGACAAGGGTAACCAAAATTTGCTTCGACTAGGACAACCCAATTCTCCGGATCGGCCTTGTTTGCGACCATGGAAGTGTTGATGACAACAAGTGAACTTGCTAGAGACCTACAAAAGCACAACCAATGGTCTTGTTTGTTGGATTGTATCCCATTTCTGGTTTAGCGCTCAAAGGGGGGGGGGGGGGGGTAACAATGGAGTTGGTAATTTAGTCCCACATCGGGTAGGAGGTGGGATCATGAGGTATAGATAATTGAGATTGGTTCAGACCTTACATAAGAATTTTCTTTTAAGGTATATGGGCTCAATCCAATATCGCACCTCATAGGCCAACTCCGGTTCGGGTCACACCACATTCCCAACTGTGGTATCAGAGCCCAAGGTTACGAGAATGGTTTGAGCTGCTCTAATTGGTTCAAGACAGATGGTGCTGAATGTTCATGGATTATACGGGCTATTCTCAAGGTGGAGTAGGAGCACCAACTACATGAATTGGCTTTAAAGGTGAATCTGATGTCACGTCCCAGTACCGGAATACGGAGACGGACATGGCCAGCTATCTCGTACAAGGTACTATACGTCGTACGGCGATCACAGTTATATAAGACAAGCGGGGTGCATGCTACAATCAAGTCTCCTACGATCAAGAACTTCTATGTCTCAATCATTCAAACAAGAAACAGTAAGCATAGAGCATATATGATAAGCAATAAGGCGTCCCAAATATTTTTTCAAAATGTTCTGGAGTCCAGCTGTGCAAAATAAGAAGCTGGAAGAATAACATAAGTACATGACAGTGATCAGCTGCTGTCTGATTTAATACAATCATGTAAGAAAAACTAATGTCTAGACGAGCCGGCTAACAGGTGTCGGTGGCTAAATGCCAACAAAAAGTAAATGTGCAAAACGAGCAGGGAAGAAGAAAACTCACTCGCTATCCCCTGCGACTATAGTCCTGGTGTGGACCATGAGTTTGGGAAAAGAACGCTGGATCCTCAGGTGCTGGCTCAAAATTTGGACATGCAAAACCAGTGGGGTTAGACCCCAAATAGCAACTACCACAAAGAAAGCGCGAAATGGAGAAAAAATAATAATAATACATAGGTCCAGTGTAGTAACTTAGGTCCATGGCATATCCTAGCACTAAGGCTCAACCCTACAACCAAACAAGGACAACGGTTGAATCCTCACACTATGATAGTCCATTTTTCTAGGCTACTAGCCGAATAATACAATCATAACCAAGTACATTTCTTATATCGGCCAATCATTTGTACGTCTTGCTATTTTGTGTAGTATGAGGTTATCTCAGAATAATGCATAATAAGTATCCTCATATCACGCTAGTGCCGAACATGAGCTAACCGAACCAATATAATAAAACAAGCACTTGCAGGATGCACCAGTCCCCCGTAGGGCCACTGCGCTAAAAAAATCGGTATTAGCAGTTCCAGTGTTCCTATATTGAAACAGTGGCTCGGCATAAAATTAATAATTAGATACTGCGCTCCACTAAGGCAGATGATATACAGTATCTGTGGTGGCCAGCCCACAGCGCACTTAGAATGAATCTTTGTGGGAAGGTTCGTTGGCATAATCCCGGAATACCGTTCCCTCTAAATGTTACTACCACTTTTAGTTACTTAATTAGCCCTATGTTGTGTTTGAAATCTCAAGACGTGGTCACATGAGAATTTCTCTTAAGATATCGTACAAAGTACGGGCACGCTAGATACGAATCCATGAAAGTCAAATCCGGATTCACATGAGCGTATATGTAACATTCATACAATCAATGTCCTAGCCATGTTTTGGTAGTTGACTCGCTTATCATGCCCGTGCTGGAAAAATAATGTATATTTATAATATCACGGGTTTAGGGATTTGGAGGCATTCTCGATGCACAATCCAAATATAATCACTTAACACGTGATAGGATGTGTCGCTCCTTGGCGCACATTAAATCATAAATAATATTTAGGCAATAGTGGTATCAGCACGGATACAGTATTCGAGTCCAATTACCAATTATACATTGGGTCACATAAAATCAAGAAGATATTCAATCAAATCAAGCAAGGCCTTATGGGTCTCTAGGCCGCATGAAAAATTATGCTGCATGAAAATCCTGGCCGCATAAAAAGTCAGGCCGCATGAAGTCAGGCTGCATGGACAAATCCAAACACGTTATAAAGGTTTCGTGCACCCTCTATTAAGTTATCTTTCTAGTCTTGCCTTAGGATCAGTTTTATGGCATAATGTACAAGCCTAACTCGTGTGGCGGTGCACCGTGCAATATAAGAGTAACACGGCGAGACTTACCAACTTACCATTATTCCTTCCTTGTCTAAGGCAAACCAAGTTAAACCAAACACAAGCATATATAATAAAATCCAGGGAAAATAACATAAGCAAACACAAATGTCGTGAGCGAGGTTCTGTTTCAGGAGAACGAGTTATACGGATTACTCAGGTGTGTTGTATTAGATTCTCAGGTATTTAGATATAGTTATAGGTACATGTGTGTTACACAGAGCAGCTGTCTATAATGCAATGACACGCACACGGGTTGTCGCAATCGAGTCAACTTAATCTATATGACAGAAGGTCACTGGCATGACTTCTATAGTGGACGGTATAGTCTCGAGACGAAGATGGAGTGTAAGCAAAATATAATACGAGCGATATTGCACCCATTCTGTCGATAACAGACGACTACCAGTTGGTTCCGTCTAGATCGGATCGGCACTAGTGCCCCGGCGACCGTCCGCGAAACTGGATTCGAAACCACCTTGTGCACTAGTTGTCCATGACCATGCGTATCCTCAAGTTTTCCAGATTCTCGCAGGTACAGATACAGTTACAGATTCAGATTCAGTCAGTACAGTATCGACTCCCCGAGCCGTCAAATTCAGTACGGGACGAGTATTGATTTTCAGAGATATTATGATGTTATCTTGCTTAATTGTCCATTGATGCAGTCCTCTAGTTCAAAAAATACCTTGGCGACCTTATGGTCCTGAATACTTTTAATGTTCTAATACTTGGCTCGGAACGACTATCTTGATAGCCTTCCTACCTCAACTAAGCGAATCACAGATAGTGAAGTACGATAATTTATGGCATGCATATAAGTGACAAGTATTAAATTGAGGCAACGAGTACAAGTTAGCATATAAGTAGGCAAGCATTATATTTGTGTGAACATAAGCATAAAGAAACGAGTGGTATAGTCTATTTTAGAACATAAGCCTTTAAGTTTGCACATGTCTAAGGGGTAGTACGAGGAGTGAAGCCGTATAGGGACATATCGAGCGACATAATTCATAAGGCATGGAGTGTAAACAAGTGAAAATATACACTACGAAGAGTATATAATGATCTACTCGAGGCATAGCGGACTCTACTTGCACGAAGCAAAGGTAGCATGCGAGGGTCCTATTATAAGCCAAGTTTTATTTTTATATTCTAATACATGCAATACAAGATGGGATTATTCCCTTAGCTAGGTGCGTTGTATTTTTTATTAGCATGCAAGGGGTGATTCACCTAGCGACTAGCATGTATCGTCCATATTTTAAGTGTACTGGCTAAGCAAAGACAAGTTCATCGTAGCCACTCACCTTAGTGATGATTCGCCTTGGTCGAGCGATACTCCGACCGAGCCTTTGAAAGTCTAAGTCTGAACTCCTGAAGGGCCAAGTCTGAAATCCTTCGCCTCAAACGAGTCTTCTCGCTGAGAAAAGCTGGTCGGGTCGTTGCACTTGCGCCGTTTGAATCGGCTGTCCGCTTGAACAGAATGGGTCGTTAAATTATACATCACTCAAAAAAAGTCTCATCCTCGAGACTTTCTGAGCGCAAACCATTCTATAACACTATCGAATCTATCTCAAGCATAGCAATCGGTACCACTAGATTCGTTCGAACATAATTTTCTACTTGTTCCTTATACTGTGTCGCGTGTATGTGGGGTCTGTCTCATTTACGTGGAACATATATCGCTTAATGTGGGGTACATTATAATCCATCTTGAATAACGATCTAAGGCTGAGGCAAACTTATCCAATTGGTTATACTCGTCCATGCGAATCTAACATATGCACTTGTACTAGCATTCGAGATCAGCATATCGCGAGTCTGAGTGATGCACATATTCAAAGCGTCCCTCAAATATATGCATGTCAAACAACTTAGTGATAGCGAAGTGTTTGCACTCAAGTTCAATATATCATTGAGTCTTGGATCGTGTACACGTTCAAGGCATCTCTCAAACATATACATTCAACCAAACTTAGCGATAGTAAATTCGAATATGCTACTTGCCAAAATCTCAACGGTTCTCGTCTTACAAATCACAATGATACCTCCAACAGGGTCAATTAAAATCTAAGTTATTTTTATTCCAACCAAAAATTAAGCATTATACTACTGTTAAGCACGATATACCATATCAACCGACTAGCGTCTGTAATAATCCGTTCGTTCAAGCGGACAGCCGATTCAAACGGCACAAGTGCAACGACCCAACCCACTTTGCTCAGCGAGAAGATTCGTTTGAGGCAAAGGAATTCTAGACTTGGTCCTTCAGGAGTTCAGACTTAGACTTTCAAAGGCTCGCTTGGAGTATCGCTCGACCGAGGTAAATTATCGCTAAGGTGGGTGGCTACAATAAACTTGTCTTTGTTTAGCCAACACACTTAAAATATGGACGATACATGCTAGTCGCTAGGTGAATCACCCCATGCATGTTAATAAAGAATATAATGCACCTAGCTACGAAAATAATCCCAACTTGTATTGCTTGTGTTAGAACATGGAAATAAAACTTTGCTTATAATGGACCTTGCATGTCACATTTGTCTTGTGCAAGTAGACCCCGTTATATCTCGAGTAGAATGATATATACTCTTCGTAGTGCACTGTTCACTTGTTTATACTACATGCCTTAAGAACTATGTTGCTTGATATGCCCCTGTACGGCTTCACTCCTCGCACTACCCCTTAGACTGTGCCAACGCAAATGCTTATGTTTCATATGAATGCATGCTTGCTTACATTGTAGCTAGTACTCGTTGCCTTATTTCAATGCTTGTCACATAATCCATGCCACGATCGTGTATCAATATCCACGTCATGCATTCATCTAGTTCTCCCCGGAAGATTATCTAATAGTCGTTCCATGCAAGTATGAACCTGAAAGTATACGGGACCGTTATGTCGCCAAGACAGTTCCCGAACCAGGAAATTTGCACCATGTCAATAATCCAAGAATCATATATCATAGAGCATACTTGTTCTGAACAAGAACTAAGAATCATGAATCCAAGAATCAAGAATCCAAGAATCAACATGTCATGTCAAAAATATCGTGAATTTGAAATTCTAGACTTGCATGGTCACGGACAACCCGTGCATGAGGTAATAACATAGATTCATCGGATGATCATCGGGGCACCGAGATCGTACCGTCCTAGGAGGAATATGGGTATTGCGTGACCAAATTGGTAGGATGTTCTCCGATTTGGGGTGACGTAATATATTCAGTGGACAGGCCCTTGGTAGTGCATCTTATACTTGGATAACCCATCTGACTCCATGATCTATGGTATTCTCACCATGTTTAGTCAGGATGATGGGTAACGTCCAAACATCTCATCTCCGTCCGAGACTATGTATCGTCCTTTATGGCTAAGCTAGTGACCTCATGTTCATAAAGATAAGTCATCCTCGTTTAGCGGCAACCCGCATGCGAGTCATTGTATCGCATCCAGTAAACTGAAACACCTGAACAATATGAGTATGAGACACTTGTGTATAAATTGAAATACTTGAATATCTTCTGCAATACGCCTTATAATATGTGTAACTCGTGCACTTGGAACATAATTTTGCTCAGGACACTTGTGTTTGCATATGTTATTGCCCCTGAATTTATTATATATGCTCGTGCTTGATTTAACTTGGTTGTCTTGGACAGGAAATGACGAATGATAAGTTGGTAAGTCTCGCCGTGTTTCTTTATATCATATGATGCACTACCACACAAGTTAGGCTTTCTATTATGCCATAAAACTTATCCCAAGGCAAGACTAGAAAGATAACTTAATAGATGGTGCACGAAATCTTTATAACATGTTTGGATTTGTCGAGCGGACGAGAAGCCTCCCCACCAGTGCATTCATGTACTGATAACCCACCAGATTGCTTGCAGGGTACGGGAGAATCTTGTTCGGTATGGAAACCTCCTTCGTGCGTGCTAAGACGTGGAGTTTGCTTTAGAGCCTTAGAACGTTACGTCCAGAACTGAAGCACATATACACGACATAATATTGGAATATTGCCTATATATCATTCCACAAATGTAGCCACTTGGCATACTTTTACTGTTTCAGAGAGAGAGAGAGACTTGAGCGACTTGTAATCTCGGCCTAGCGCCACTTGTAACACTTGTTCAATATCAATAAAGAGCTTATTTTATTTCTATACTTGTGTTATTTAATGCTTTCGCTATTGACGACTCTGTGAACTTATTACAAATTGCCTGTGCGTTTCTTATTCTGCTGCACTCGGACTATCAGTGCGACTCTATGGCTTAGATATTTTACAGCATGTTCGGATCATGGCCTTGCACGAGCGCGGCTTATGCTCGTACGACATCACGCCCAGATGGGAAAGATCGTCCCGCGGGAGCGCTGGCGCGGTAATTTTACGCCTAGCGGGGACGGCCGATTACTTGCGAGAGATCGGGGCGTGACAGCGTCCATCTATTTCGGTCAAATATAGCACACACTTACCACTTCAAGTCTAACTCTAAGTCTTGCTGCCCCAGTTCTATGGCTTATTAAAGCAATATGCTAAAGTCAGTTACACAAGTTCTTTCACTTGGCACAGGATTGTCTGCCTGATTACTAGGTCAGCTCACATGGTTATAGGTACAAGTTCAAGCATACGATTTATCGTACAAAATTTTCGCACGATGCTCGCCATAATTCCTAAGGTCAAACTATTGTTCATTTGTAAGAGATATTCTACCCAAGCTCGTTTCACTTAGATTTCTAAACATCTAGCATAGATCATCTTATATACATTAACACGTTCGTTTGTATAGGGTTCGAATCCGTCCAGTCAAATCTATGATATATCCAAGATGCATGACAAGCTTAGCAATTCGTATAGTCTATCTTCTTAAGCATGTTTGATAGAATCCATATATCCATTCTAAGTCTAGACCATCAAGCCACGATTCAATATCCAATCACCGATCTCAATTATTAATTCTAAGTCGTCCAATCGGATTCATGTATCCGTTCACGAAACCATCAAGCATGACTTACCCCAGGTTATAGGCTAACTTATCCTTGAAATACTTTCGATTCACTTGTATTACCAAATTTATCTTATTGTATCGAACCATAAGTCAAGACAATCCATTAGTTGTCACACTCCGGTCTTTCGCAAGTTCGATCATCCTTGCTGGACGTGAGAACATCACGCCAATGCTTCCATTGGATAATTATCTTAATCCGGACGTGACGCATGTACGAGCACAGAGTTACAGTCGCACAAGACAAGAATATCGAATGTTATGGTTATCTTCAAAATGATCGAGACACCTTAATATTTTACTTTGCTCCATCCAAAATATATATGTTTATCCACCAAGTCATGTTAGCATTCCTCAAGCAACTAAGTTCAATACTCAAGCCAAAGTCTCTCCACTTTGTTATGTTCCATTCATCGAGTTCGTTTGAATAATCATCGAGCATGTTCCTGTGAGTTCGATCATCCCCGCCAGACGTGAAATTATCACGCCGCCGCTCTCGCAGGATAATTGTTCTCGCTGGGACTGATTGTCGAACGTTATCTTTTTGAACTAGATTCAAGATTGTTCTTCCAAACTCCAGGACGAATTCATTATCACTTACCTCTTTCATCGAACCACAATATTCATTCTCAGGCTAACTTCTATCGAGCGATATCTTACTCAAGTTTTAATCCGTTTGATTCAATTTAAAATCGCTCGCACGATCCATCAAGTTTTCAACAAGTTTCTTTGACCAATATATCGATTTTATTATCTTGAATTCCTATTCAATATAAGCCTTATCACTTATTCAAGATATTCTCAATCTTTTAAACCAACTATTGCACGAGACCTATGAATTCGTTTGAACATTTCTAAAATAATTCATACACCACTCAGGAATCGAGTCACCCAATTAAATCTCCAATCATGTTCGCATCACTCGCTAGTATATTTACCAAGTTGTTACTTAGAATTCCTGTACGATACATAAGCATCGCCTGATAAATCTTAGTCTCATATATATCATGTTGATAGTCATCCAAATAAACCATATTTAATTTGTATCTTCCGACACGAAATACCGTCCGAGCTATTTCTTAAAATCCAAGCACGATTCTCTATATTTGCTTTAGCGATAAACTGATAACGTTTGTCATTCTAAGTATGACTTATCCTTTATCAAAACGATATTCCAATCTCTCTTGCAAACTTGCTCGCACCAAAAAGGGTCTTGGCACGCGATACTTAACACAACTTAGCCGATAGGCTGTGTGCATAGCTAACCGTCCAAATGATATTCTATCTCGCACACTAACTAGCTGGATAATCATGTATAGGTATTCGGTTCGCACATAACTTGCAAGTTCTAGCACGAGTCTATTCCCATAAAGTCTAACACAGGTCGGCACAAAGGCCTTCGTATCACAATTTCGTACAAGAAATTATATTATTCACATGTACTTTTGAAAGTATTTAGACTCATTATATAAAAGATTTCGTTGGGACATTGAGAGAGAGCCAACGTACATAACCCACGAATGAGCTTTCAAAACTGAGAAAATCGATACGAAGTTTAAAGGCATAAAAAGCCATGCTCTGATACCAATATGTCAAGCCCTGATCTTCCGCTAGGCATAAATTACCGTGCCAGCGCTCCCACGGGACGATCTTTCCCATATGGACGTGATGCCACACGAGCGTAAGCTGCGCCTATGCAAAGCCATGATCCGAACATACGGTAAAATAACTAAGCCACAGAGTTGCACAGATAGTCCGAATGTAGCAGAATAAGAAACGAACAGGCGATTGGTAACAAGTTCACAGAGTCGTCAATAGCAAAAGCATTTAATAACACAAGTATAGAAGTAAAATAAGCACTTTATTGATATTGAACAAGTATTACAAGTAGCGCTAGGATGAGATTACAAGTCGCTTAAGCCCTCTCTCTCGAACAGTAAAAGCGTGCCAAGTGGCTACATTTATGGAATGATACATAGGCGATGTTCCAACATTATATCTTGTATATGTGCTTCAGTTTCGGACGTAATGTTCCAAGGCTCCAGAGCAAACTCCATGCCTTAGCACGTACGAAGGGGGTTTCTGTACCGAACGAGGTTCTTCCGCACCCTGCAAGCAATCTGGTGGATTATCAGTACATGAATGCACTGGTGGAGAGGCTTCTCGTCCGCTCGACAAATCCAAACACGTTATAAAGGTTCTGTGCACCCTCTATTAAGTTATCTTTCTAGTCTTGCCTTAGGATCAGTTTTATAGCATAATATACAAGCCTAACTCGTGTGGTCGTGCACCGTATGATATAAGAGTAATACATCAAGACTTACCAACTTACCATTCTTTCTTCCATGTCCAAGGCAAACCAAGTTAAACCAAGCACGAGCATATATAATAAAATCCAAGAGCAATAGCAAAAGCAAACACAAGTGTCATGAGCGAGGTTCTGTTTCAGAAGCACGAGTTATACGGATTACTCAGGTGTGTTGCATTGAATTCTCAGGTATTCATATATAATTATAGGTACATGTATGTTACACAAAGCAGTTGCCTACAATATAATGACTCATATGCGGGTTGCCGCAATCGAGTTAACTTAATCTATATGATAGAAGGTTACTGGCATGACATCCATAGTGGACGGTATAGTCTCGAGACGAAGATGGAGTGCAAGCAAAATATAATACGGGCGGCATTGCACCCATCCAACCGATAACAGATGACTACCAGTTGGTTTCGTCTAATGATAAGCCAAGTTTTATTTCCACATTCTAATACAAGCAATACAAGATGGGTTATTCCCTTAGCTAGGTGCGTTGTATTCTTTATTAGCATGCATGAGATAATTCACCTAGCGACTATCATGTATTGTCCATATTTTAAGTGTGCTGGCTAAGCAAAGACAAATTTATCGTAGCCACCCACCTTAGCGATGATTTATCTCGGTCGAGCGATACTCCGAGTGAGCCTTTGAAAGTCTAAGTCTGAAATCCTGAAGGTCTAAGTCTGGAATCCTTTGCCTTAAATGAGTTTTCTCGCTGTGCAAAGCAGGTCGGGTCGTTGCACTTGCGTCGTTTGAATCGGCTGTCTGCTTGAACGGAATATGTCGTTACACCAACGGTTCAGAGCCATGCGTCCAAGAAATAGGGTTCGTATATTCTCCTGGCCGCATGTGTGTTGGTGTCGCATGGGGTTCAATGTCGCATGAAGTTCTCTGCAGCATGGAGTTCTCTAGGACTTAGCAAAAATTTTATTCGTTTAGTGAGTAAAAGCACAAGGTATTCAAGGACACTGTTGTTGGAGTAGGTGGGGTTCCCAACGTATGTAAAAAAATACCCCAGAGTAGGATTGAGTATTTCTACATATAATAGGAATACCTCAATTTATTTGGATTGTATATTCCTAAATATAATAGGAATATCTCAATGGATTTGGATTAGATATTCCTATATATAATAGGAATATGTCAATGGATTTAGATTTGGATTGGATATTCCTATCTACAATAGGAATGCTAGTTGTGGGTTTGAGGTTATATATAGGTATCTCCTGGCCCTAAAATAAATCTCTCTATCTAAAAAATAAATATAGCAACAAGGAGAGAAAATGTGGCAAGAGTGTTATTGCAACATTGGAGAGGAGAAAGAAGGATTGGAGGCCATTTCGATGAAGGAGATCAGTTTCGGTTATTTTTCGTTATCTTTCTTTTTCGTGGTTATAATCTATTTTCTGTTCCAAAAGAGTTGTGGTGATCCGTTTGGATCGGTAAAAAGTTTGTAAGGAGTCGGTATATTTCTTATTCCATTAGTGGAGATTTTTCAGGGTTAGACTCTGATCGTCCCATGGTTTTTTCCGTAAGGATTTTCTACGTCAAAAATCTCTGTGTCTGGGATTTGTGTTTGGCATTTTTGGTTTATGTATTTTTCTTGGTTCTCTCGCAGGTACTCTCTGGTTTGGAAAACAGTTTTCGCACTTTCGTTCCCAACAAAGTGGTATCAGAGTCAGGTTCTGAAATTTCGGAAGGGTGTCAGGAGTTGACAGGCAAACCAGGCAGAAGAGATGGACGCGAAGCCGGTACGCATGATAAACCTGAATGGTACCAACTATCATTATTGGAGGAGCAAGATGAATGATCTGTTATTTGTCAAGAAGCTGCATCTGCCGGTATTTGCTTCCGAGAGCCCAAATGACAAATCCGAAGAGGACTAAAATTTTGAGCATATATAAGTGTGTGGGTACATCAGGAAGTTCATTGACGAGGACGTGTACAACCACGTTGCCAGTATTGAGCACGCGAGGACACTGTGGGATAATCTAGAATCTTTGTATGCGAAAAAGATCGGAGTAAATAAATTATTCCTGATTCGGATGATGATAGATCTGCGGTACAAAGATAGGGTGTCTATTATCGATCACTTGAGTGAGTTCCAGGGCGTGGTTGACCATCTATCCTCGATGAGAGTCAAGTTCGACGATGAGGTTCAGGGACAATGGTTGCTGTGTACATTGCCAGACTCGTGGGAGACCGTACGAGTGTCTATGATCCCTTCTTCTCAGGAAGACGTGGCCAGTCTGGAGTTTTCCAAGAGCGGGGTACTGAATGAAGAGATGTAGAGACATTCTCAGGGCACTTCATCCACATCCCACTCAGATGCGCTTGTTTCAGAGAGCCACGAAAGGGGTAAAAGAAGGGGTCCAGGCGGTGGTAGAGACAAAAGCAGGAGAAGGTCCAAGGGTCGATACGAGGACTCAAAGTTTTACCATTGTGGCAAGAAGGGCCACATCAAGCGAAACTGTTTTACTTGGAAGAGAGAGAAGAAGGGCGACAAGGGAAAGCAAAGTGAGAACACTACATCAGCGATCTCGAGACATGGAGGTGACGTGATTATTGTAGGTGATGAGGTAGTTATGAACCTCGCCTGCAATGACAACTCTTAGCTGGTGGACTCAAGTGCTTTCGCGCACGTATCTCACAACAGGACACTATTTACTATATACACAACAAACGACTATAGAGTGTTGAAGATGGAAAATAGAGATGTGTCGAAGGTGGTTGCCATTGGAGATATGTATTTGAGGACAAAGACATGTGCAGTTTTTGTTCTCAAAGATGTCCGTCATGTCCCTGATATCCGTTTTAACCTGGTATTGGTTGGAAGGTTGGATGACGAGGGCTTCTTCAGTCTCTTCGGGAACAATCAGTGGAAGTTTTCCAGAGGTTCGATGGTAATTTCCAGAGGAAGCAAGAGGTCCGGACTCTACTATATGGAAGGGAGCGCACATGGGGCATAGGAGGTTAATGCAACTACTGATGTGTCTACTGAGTTGTGGCATAGGTGGCTCAGCCATATCATCGAGAAGGGGATGAGCTACTTGGTGAACAGGAAGATGATTGTAGGGCTAAAGTTTACAAAGTTGGAGAAGTGCACGTATTATTTGGCGGAGAGGCAAAATAGGGTATCTTTCCAAAGTCATCCAAGTTCAAGTAAGCTGGCATTGCTCGAATTGATTCACTCGGATGTCTGCGGTCTTATGAAGGTAAAATCCATTGGTGGTGCTTCTTATTTTGTAACATTTATTGATGAATATTTCAGGAAGGTTTGGATCTATACCTTAAAGAACAAGGATCAGGTTCTGCCCACTTTCAAGAAGTTTCGAGCCTCTGTTGAAAGGGAGACGGACAAGAAGATGCTTTGTGTTCGGTCGGACAATAGCGGTGAGTATATCGGTATCTTTGATGCTTATTGTAGAGATCAAGGGATACGACACCAGAAAGCTCCACCAAAGATACCGCAGCTCAACGGTGTAGCGGAGCGGATGAACAAGACGCTAATGGAGAGGGTACGATATTTGCTGTCAGAAGCAAGCTTGCCAGGCAGCTATTGGGATGAGGCACTTTACACAGCTGCTTATATTATTAATTTATCTTCTAGTGCTCCTTTGCAGGATGATGTGCTAGACAAAGTATGGTATAGCAAAGAGCCATTATACAATAACCTGCGAGTGTTTGGTTGTAAGTCCTTCGTGCATGTATCAAAGGACAAGAGATCCAAACTTGAGCCAAAGACGAGACGGTACATCTTTGTCGACTACGGTCGGAATAAGTTTGACTATAGACTCTACGATCCAGTGGGAAGAAAGCTCCACAGAAGCAGGGACGTTGTATTTGTCAAGGATCAGACCATGACCAACACTCAGGATTTCGAGATGCCTTCTGAGGCTAAGGAATTTCCTGAGTTAGAGTCATTTTACTTCGAGCAGTTTCCAGAGGACATCGCAGAGGATCCAGTTATGGGGGGGCCAGTACATGGAGTTGGTCCCAACCTTAATCATCAGCCTGCTGATGGTGGTCAGGGTGACCCTTAGGAGGATGAGCATGCTGAGGAGGCAGTTCCTAGAGGGGAGAATAATGTAGATATACAACCAGCACCAGTGGTTCCATTGAGGAGGAGCGATAGAGAGCGTCGACCATCTACGAGATACTCACCGGTTGTGTGCTACTGACTGATGGGGGAGAACACGAAAGGTTCGCAGAGGCTATGTAAGACGAACACCTGCAGGAGTGGATGGAGGCCATGCAGGAGGAGATAAGTTCCTTGAAGGCCAACTCTACTTATGATATGGTGCGGTTGCCAAAGGGCAAAAAGGCTTTGAAGAATCGATGGGTGTTCAGAGTGAAGAAGACAGATGATGCTACTCGCCCTCGATATAAAGCGAGGCTGGTAGTTAAAGGCTACGGTCAGTAGAAAGGCGTAGATTATGATGAGATCTTTTTGCTAGTCGCCAAGTAGTCGTCTATACGGGTGGTACTAGCATTGGCAGCCAATTTTGACTTGGAGGTCGAGCAAATGGATGTGAAGACAGCATTCCTCCACGGTAATCTTGAGGAGGAGTTGTACATGGAGCAGCCAGAGGGATTCTATGAGAAGGACAAGTCATATTTGGTATGCCGGCTGAGGAAGAGCTTGTATGGTCTGAAACAGGCTCCGAGGCAGTGGTACAGGAAGTTCGAGTCATTTATGGGGGAGCATGGCTATGCATTGACGACGTCGGATCATTGTGTTTTTGTGAGTTACTTCACCGAGGATGATTTCATCATTTTGTTGATTTATGTTGATGACATATTGTTGGTGGGTCAGAATGCCACCAGGATTGCAGAGTTGAAGCGCCAACTGGGTGCGGCCTTCTCTATGAAGGATTTGGGCGCAACGAAGACTATTCTTGGGATGAAGATCTCCCGAGAGAGAGAGAGAGAAAGAGAGAGAGAGAGAGAGAGAGAGAGAGAGAGAGAGTCCAAGCTGCTACACTTGTCCCAAAAGAAGTACATTTATCGGGTACTTCGGTGTTTCGGGATGGACGGGTCAAAGAAAGTGAGTAACCCCCTTGCGGCTCACTTTAAGTTCACTAAGGAGAAGTGTCCATCTACCGAGGACGAGAAAGAAGATATGGAGCGAGTTTCATATGCCTCAGCAGTAAGAAGTCTTATGTATGTTATGGTATGTACGAGGCCAGACATTGCTCACGCAGTCGGTACAGTTAGCAGGTACACTTCCAATCCTAGAAGGGTACATTAGAGTGAGGTCAAGTGGATTCTACGATATCTTTAGGGTACTATCGATTAGAGACTTTCATTTGGTGGTGACGAACCGAAGCTGGTTGGATATACCGACGTTGATATGGCTGGAGATGTAGAGACGAGGCGATCGACTGCGGGCTATGTGATGATGTTTGCTGGTGGAGCAGTATCATGGCAGTCACGTTTACAGAAGTGTGTTGCCTTATCGACGACAGAGGCAGAATACATTGCGGCGACGGAGGCTTGCAAGGAGTTGCTGTGGATGAAGAAGCTACTGCAGAAAATTGGGCTAAAGCAGGAGCAGTATCCTTTGCTTTGCGATAGTCAGAGTGTTATTCACCTTGTGAAGAACCAGGCATTTCATAGCCGGTCCAAGCACATTGATATCCGGTATCATTGTATACGAGATGTGGTTGACAAGAAGGAAGTGATGCTTGAGAAGGTTCATACAGATAGCAACGGAGCAAATATGTTCACAAAGGTTCTACCAAGAAAAATGTTTGAGTACTTCAGGCGGATTGTCGGGATGATGACTCCTTCCACATAGTTGTGAATGGGATAATTTGTTAGAGTTGGTGGGGTTTTTAACCTATGTAAAAAATATTCCGGAGTAGGATTAAGTATTTCTACATATAATAGGAATACCTCAATTTATTTGGATTGGATATTCCTAAATATAATAGGAATATCTAAATGGATTTGGATTGGATATTCCTACATATAATAGAAATATGTCAATGGATTTGGATTTGGATTTGGATTGGATTGGATATTCCTATCTATAATAGGAATGCTAGTTGTGGGTTTGAGGCTATATATAGGTGTCTCCTGGCCTTAAAATAAATCTCTCTCTCTAAAAAAAAATCTAGCAACAAGGAGAGAAAAGGAGGCAAGAGTGCCATTACAACATTGGAGAGGAGAAAGAAGGATTTGAGGCGGTTTCGAAGAAGGAGATCAGTTTCGGCTATTTCTCATTGTCTTTCTTCTTCGTGATTATAATCTATTTTCTGTTCCAAAAGAGTTGTGGTGATCCATTTGGATCTGTGAGAAGTTTGTAAGGAGTCGGTGTATTTCTTATTCCATTAGTAGAGGCTTTTTATGGTTGGACTCCGATCGTCCGGTGATTTTTTTAGCAAGAATTTTTCATGTCAAAAATCTCTGTGTCTGCGATTTGTGTTTGACGTTTTTAATTTGTGCGTTTTGCTCAGTTCTCTCTCATGTACTCTCTGATTTGGGGAACGGTTTTTGGACTTTCGTTCCCAATAACTTTGCAAATCAGCAGTCATGCGTCCGACAAGATGGACGCATGTTGTCAGTATGCGGCAAGAGTTTAGGCCGCATAATGCTCTCGGACCGCATGGCACTCTCAGCCGCATAGCTCGCTGTCCGCATGGAGACTTTGTATTCTCCAACAACAGGTTCAACCATGGCAGAAAAGCTCCAAAAACTAGAATCTTGTTTTGTTCATAAAATTCTTATTTTAAGTCCAAACCGGATGAACCAAAAGCCAAAATGTTCTAAATTGAAAGCTCTATCATGTAGCAAAAACTAATTTTCAAAGACACAAGTTTAATAGATCAAAACAAAAAAAAACTCATGAAACCCATAAAATTCTAAGTTTAGAAATGTAGATCTACACTAATCCATCATTCAAAACAGAAAACTCCAAGAGCTAAAAGTGCTTAGAAACACATAATAAACATAATGGAACAATAATATGTATAATTTTTTTATTTCTCATGCAATGTGTACTTGCCTATGAAATGAGGAGAGAAGGCTAAAGAAAGAGGAAGAAATGAAGAAGTAAGGAGAGAAAGAGAAAATGTTGGATTATATATGGTAGGGTTGAGGGTTGAACCATAGGTTCTCAAGACTTGAACCAACCCACTAAATAAACCATGAACCAGGTTAAATCAAAGAATGTGTCTAGTCTTCATGCACATGCAACTACGCTAAAAATAAAAATACGTTCTAAATACGTATATCAGGAACGGGGAGTGACATCTGACGAGTCCAAGGTGGAACAAGACGTTGTGGTTGTCACACAATGGTGGTGTGGATGAACATCTCCGGTTTGATTTTGTAGTCGAACGGATCAATATGAAAATATGTTGGATTGCTTGGGTGCTCGGTTAGCGGGAACGAACAAAGGTAGCCGGAGTGTGCTAAGGTTGTTCGGTTAGCGGGAGCGAGCAAATGTAGCCGGGGTGTGCTTAGGGTGATCGGCTAGCGGGAATGAGCAAAGGTAGTCGGGTGTGCTAAGGTTGTTCGGCTAGCAGAAATGAGTTAAGGTGGAGATTATTGGATTGTATCTCGTTTTCGGTTGAGCGCTCAAAATGGGGGTGATAAATGAGTTGGTAATTTAGTCCCACATCGGATAGGAAGTGGGATCATGAGGTGTAGATAATTGTGATTGGTTTAGGCCTTACATAAAAAATTTTCTTTTAAGACATATGAGCTCAATCCAATATCGCATCTCATGGATCAACTCCGATTCAAATCACACCGCATTTCCAATATTGTTGCGGTAGAAAAATTAATAAAAATTACTTAATAGTACAAATCTCTCAACCCACAACAAAGCTGCAGGATATCAATGGGAGCCAACCACTAGGTGCAAGCCAAAGACGATCACATCCACGGACGGACAAAATATTATTTTCAAAAAAATAAATATTAAAATATTAAAATACACCTTTAAAACTTGTCTCTAACTCACGAACCGATGAGAAACGCAGAGTTAAATACACCCATCCTTTAAAGAAGGGGTTCCTTGCAAAGTGTTCCCCGTGATCGGCTCAATTGGAAAGGGAACGGCAATTTACATTACTCGGACAGGGATCAAAAGTCTTCTTAGATGGATATGAAGTTTTGTTATAAGGTGAGGAATGAAGAGAATGTAGCAATTCATGACTTGCTTTCACTCAGGGACTGTTTGGTTCGAAAAAATATAACAAAATAAAATATTTAAAATTTGATATTTTGTGTACGTATTGCGATGAAGTAGAACAAAAAAAAAAAAAAAAAAAAAAAAATTATGATGTCCAAATTTTGACTTTGTGGTAAATAAGATTTACTGTTCATGTCAAATCAGAATAAACATTATCTACAAATTCTCCAATCAAATATGTGAAATGGTCCAAATTTTAAATTTTGATAACTTCTGTCTTCTAAAATTTAGAATAGCAGAAACAAGTGATATACAACTTATCTTGTGTTTCTGCATTTGACGTGACAAAAAGTCTTCACCAAAATTGTCCGAAGAATTTCTTAGCTATTGCTCTCTCAGCTTGGTTGAGTCTTCATCTAAGTTTGAATTTGTCCATTGGCGAATGGCAATGGATCAAGTCGATCCGGTATCATACTTTTCCAATCATGCAAGTAGATTGCCATTAAATATGGGATTATATTTAACGGTGAGGTGTTTATTGCATTTATTAATCAAAGTGTAATCTTGATGGCATGCATCATTCCTCTTTCAAAGAGTTATATTCCTTAGGATTAACGAATATGATCTAGTGCCGGCTCATGAAGACCCGAGAATATTCAAGATGAACTTTAAAAATAAATTCTCATACATAATATAAAAATAATAATTATAAAATTAAAATAAAAAATAAAAAAATTGTAGCCATCAAGAATTAAGCTAAGGACCTCAGGGGCGAATCCAGCTACATGCTGCCCACCCCAAAAAACAAAATTTATTATTTTTTTCATATATATTTTTATTTTATATGGATTAGTCCAGCTCTGATCCACCATAATCTATTGTAGCCCATTCCGGCTTTATTTTCTGAATCCGTCTCTAGACGATCTCTAGTGTGCAAGTTTAACATGATAACTACTACACCACAACTATTTTGTGTTAAAATTGGCTTATGATATATACTAGGTCTATTTTAGATATAACTATATTGATGTTCCTTTAATTTTAAGACTATGAGCGGTCGTCCGGTCTGTCTTGGATTAGAGTTGTCCCTGTATGATCGATTCAATTTATTTGAATAACATGAATTAAAGGAAATGTAGTTCTACTTCTGACAGTCATTGATGAAATCCCAGCAGTGACGCTAACTTTGTATTTGGTAATAAGAAATGGTCGTTATGGAGGGAAGAAGAAAAGAAAAAGTTGTTTTACTTGAAAAAGTCTCCAGGAATAATGGATCGCATGCGCCCCAAACTATGGGTTAAGTTGATAGCCAACAACTACAACTATGTCAAAACATTTTTGATATTGGTATATAATAGCCAACTATCGCAATCAAGAAACTTATAAAAAGTAAAAAAAAAAGAAAAAAGAAAAAAGAAAAAAATATTCTCAATTTGTAAATTAAGTTAAATTTAGAGAATGACTTTTGGAAACTGATAAGAGACTTGCAGATTAATTTAAAAATAATAATATCATTTATCCATCCATGATAAATTTTAAAATTAATATTAATTTCAAAATTAATATTGATATTAACATTAGTTTTAATATTAATATTATATTAAAATTAAAATTAAAATTAATATTAATATTAATAAAAAATTAGATGATCAAATTTTTTGTTTAAAATTTTCATATCAGCTGTCATGTTAAATATCATATAATAATGTTTAACATGTTACGTTAGCTACAACATAAAAAAGAATAGTTTGAAAGAATAATTTGGAGAGACGAATAACATATTACTCTCTAAAAAAAACTGTTCGGCTACAACAATGTGTTGCTTCTTGATATTAACATAGTATATTTTTTTTTAGACATTCTAAAGCTTATGTTACTGTAGCTTCTAAAAGGTACAGATATCTAAATCAAAAAATAAAGATTTTATATTAGTAACACGCATTGAAGGAATGCCTAAATTTAAAATTTTAAAAATAACTTTTTTACATCAATAATACATATGAAGGTTAAAAAATTGAAACCTTCTTGATTTTTGACCATGTACAATTGCACCACTTAAATATGTTCGGAAACAATGTGTTGTGCAACTATGAAGATGTATAACTTTCGCTTAGACCGAGTATTAGTCTCGTTTTTTTTCAGAGTCAAATGCATCTAGTTCCCTCCTTTCTTTCTTTATTTCCTTTTTGAGAATATTCGGGAAGGAAATTATTAAGTGCACCAATGACCGCACAAGAATTAAATTAGTGAAATGGTCCACCATTGCGGCTGATATGAAATGAAAAGGACCCGGATCCCTACCATTGGTGCAGGCTGCAGTTTGAAACTTGATAGGTCTGCATCTCTTCGCATAGTCCCACACTATTGTGGGATAGAAATAGATCAGATCTCTGTTCCATATATTCTATTTCTACGCTATTACATATCAATTCTATCCCAATTGATATAAAACAAAAAAAGAACCCACATATAATATAGTGAGAACAGAATATGTGGGACGATATATCAGCTCTCCTATAGAAGTGGGATGTGCTCAACTTTTTGTTGATGTTTTTTTTGTGTGTAAAAATGTAACATGAGGAGTTTTAGCACTTTATTTTTCTTTGCAGAATTTTTTTTATAGAGGGATAAAGTTTATTCTAATTGCAGGTAAAAGAAAAAAATTATGATTATTATAAAGAACAAGACCACTCTCCAACTGAATTGGCGGAGGAACACCAAAAGTAGGGCTAGTCAACTTAGTTGGTGGCAGATAGAGGACCCGCCAACTCAGTTGGCAGAGAGGAGAGTGGAATGAGTTGGCGGGAAAGGAGGTGGAAAAGTTGTTTCGGAAAGAAAAGT
The DNA here is from genome assembly GCA_036927795.1 of Iris macrosiphon. NCBI lineage: Eukaryota > Viridiplantae > Streptophyta > Magnoliopsida > Asparagales > Iridaceae > Iris > Iris macrosiphon. The sequence continues at coordinate 143,451,473 of JAYESA010000001.1, read as the reverse complement.
TATTACTAACCTTTTATCCATATTATATTTTTAATAAATATTTTTTGATTTGTTAGTATCTATATTATATTTTTGTGATATTACTAATAGATAATTTGTAATTATCTATTCAAAAAAATTATTTGATTTAAAATAAATCAAATAAATAATTATATATATAAATTTTAAATAGATAGTACAAAAAATACAAAATTATATTTGATATATTTATTTTATATAATATTATATTTGATTTCTTTTTTTTAAAATAAACAATTTTAAATTAACAAATTTATAAATATAATATGTTCACCCATGTTCAATATTGACAATAACGCTTGTCTGATTGGGAGATGTAACTACTCCAGTCCCTTATTCAAGGGAAAAGGGGATCCAGGTGATTCCTAGGAAGAAGATTCTTTTGTGAATGAATTCTTTCAGAACCTGGTAGGCGAACCAATGAGGGTCTCGAGCTAGTTATATTTTTAAATTTATATTTTATATATAAAAAAAGAAATTAAATGTAATAATACATAAAATAAATAAATCAAATATAATTTTGTATATTTTTTGTAATCTCTCTCTCTCTCTCTCTCTCTCTCTCTCTCTCTCTCTCCATATATATATATATATATATATATATATATCTTTCTCTCTCTCTCTCTCTCTATATATATATATATATATATATAAATCAAATAAATTTTTTGAATATATAATAACAAATTATCTATTAGTAATATAATAAACTTAACTCTTCTATTTTCAATTCTAAGATGAAGATATATAGATAGTTTTAATTCTAAGATTTTTCTATTTTTTATTCTATTTTTGATTCTAAGATGACGATATATAGAAATAGATTTTTCTATTTTTAATTCTAAGATAAAGATATATAGATAATTTTAGATTACATCATTTAAATTAGAATAGATTAATATAAACTTTGTTCTCTTTTAAATTGTAGATAAGATTGAATTCAAATTATAGATTTAATTACTTTACAATACTAATTTTGAATATGATAGATCTTAAATTATAGATTGGAATCAAAAAATTAATTCTTAATTTGATTACATAATACAAAAAAATAAAAAGATCCAAACAATATGAAGATTTGTCTCCTCTTGGAAACCGAAAAAAGCAATGTTCAACCAAACAGATTTTTTTTTATATACAAAATTATAAATAAGCATTATTTTTTTCTCTCATCCATTCGTACCATTGTAATTATAAAATGGTATAAATGGTCAGAAATAGATGTATATATGTAGGATTTATAGGAATTAAAATAAATTAAACAAATAAATAAAATTTGTGAATAAATAATAACAAATTATCTATTAGTAATATAATCGACTTAACTCTTCTATTTTCGATTCTAAGATGAAGATATATAGATAATTTTAATTCTAAGATTTTTTCTATTTTTCATTCTAAGATGAAGATATATGGAAATAGATTTTTCTATTTTTAATTCTAGGATGAAGATATATAGATAATTTTAGATTACATCATTTAAATTAGAATAGATTAATATAAACTTTGTTCTCTTTTAAATTATAGATAAGATTGAATTCAAATTATAGATTTAATTACTTTACAATACTAATTTTGAATATGATATGATCTTAAATTATAGATTTGTGTAATCTAAAATTATCTATATATCTTCATCTTAGAATTAAAAATAGAAAAATCTTTTTCTATATATCTTCATCTTAGAATCGAAACTAGAATAAAACATAGAAAAATCTTAAAATTATCTATATGTCTTCATCTTAGAATCAAAAATAGAACAGTTAAGTCGATTATATTACTAATAGATAATTTATTATTACATATTCAAAAAAATTATTTGATTTAAAATAAATCAAATAAATAAATAAATAAATTATATATATATATATATATATATATATATATATATATATATATATATATATATATATATATATATATATATATATATATATATGTCAAGAAGACAAATCAGTAGGACTCTAGGATGCTATGACGTCAGTCCTAAGGCCGACAAATCCTAATACCTCAATCGATCAACAATAATACAAGAGTATATCATAAATGAAAGTAAAGATGCGTTCCAAATTACATGTCACATATGATCATGAAACTAGTGAATGCAAAATGCTGCCCTAGCAGAGTATAATTATACATGATTAAATATACCAGTTATGGTCTAATATATACACCATGTTGACCGTAGTCTCAATTTTTTTTTTTTAAAGGAGCTAACTATGCCCCTTGCTAACACCACAAAATAAAGTAATCAAAACGAGGGGTAGAAGAAAAAAAAACCCCACATGCGAGCTTCGGCCATAATCCTATGAGTGTGAGCCATCTTGCTAGAAGTACGGGAGTTCCTGGTTCTCCTCTGGTAAATCTGGATAAGCAAAATCAGTGGGGTTAGAACCCCAAGCAACAAATACCACAAAGGAGCTCAAGGTGATAGACAAAATCTACCACAATATCCTGCATAGAAGAGACAAATAATAAATACGAGTCGAGATTTGTACGATACCAATGTACTTGTCTCAAAACATACTACTGGAAGAAATAAAAACAGAAAGCTTATAAGGAAGGTATGGCGTCGAGCAGCAATAGGGCATAGGAACTACTCTGGATCAGGACCGCAACCCTTAAACCAAACAAGGACAGGGATTGCAGATCTTCACCCGAGTATAACTTTAACTCTAACCACGCGTCGAAAGAATAAAAAAAGGGCAAGCTATAATTGAAAGAAACAAACAAACATTCATTCCACGGCCAAACATTTCTACGGTTTGCTATAATTAACTAACTAGGGTTATAACAACCTAGTTACTAACAAATGCTTTCTTTGGTATCAGAGCCAGATGGCTCGAGGCTGAGGTATTTCTACTTCCCCGCTAACATGTAATAGTTAATATGTAGTTTATTATTATTTTCTTTATTTATTTATCTGGTATGGTTATTATTACTGGTAAAGCTGTTGCACTAGTTAACTAGAATAGATTTAGGATCTATCAAAGCGATATGTCTTACACCTATTGGGACGACACCCAAGTCGCGTAGCTTTGTTGTGCTGAAATGACAGTTTGTGGCATAAATCGTTGACAGCCGTGCTAGGCATTTACTATCGTTAGATATATCCGAAACTACTGAAGTAGTTTACTAAGGTAATAGAGTTACAATAATAATTACTTATAGCAGTTATAATAACATGATTATAATAATTATACGTTGTGACTATACTTGGAAGTGAGTAAAGTAGAACCTCAAAAGGCTGATGAATCATACATTGGCAATTTGTTCTAATAAGAGAGCTCTTAATAAGAGCAAAACAATAAAAAAAATACTCAAAATATTGAGTATCTCTCTGAATTAGACAGTTCCAAAAGTAAAGCAATTTTTTTTTATACCAAATAGGTACTTTTGACTTTTAGTCATCCATTGCAATCAAAACAATGAAAAGAACTGTATCTGTGAATGACACAGAACACTCGCTTAAATTATTAAGCGAAGATGATATTAGGCATCAACGAGATATTTATAATTATGTCCATATTGGACTAATACATATTGCATTTAAATCCTTAACCTTACCGGGATTAAATGCATCAATAATGACATCTCTTCGAGATGCAAAATGCTTAGACCGGAGTCAATCTCTAATTAGAGTTATGCAGACTAGTCTTTGTCATGACCCTTGTCTATTTTAATGTTTTTTTCTAATTTAACTCTGTTATTGACATATGCTCATCTTTTAGAGTCAGTGACTCTAAATGTGAAAACTAATGGATACAATTTTCTTCCAGGTTCAGAAATTATAGCAATAATATATAAAATCTATTACAAGATAATGAATACTATTGCACCAAATGTGAAGCATATTACCAAACCTGGTAAAACTACTTTGGTAGAAACTAATTTGTTAACCTCCAAAGTAGCTACAAATCGAATTATTAGATGGGATAAAATAAATTTTCCAAATGAATGGATCTTGACTCAAGCTGTGCCTCCAAGACCAATTTTGGACACAGAAATTGATCAAATTATCCAGACTCAAGATGGAGATGTGGAAGTAAGATTTACTCCGCAAGATGTAACTAAACATTCCATATCTAGTTACAGAAAATTACCTTCCATAATAGGTTCAACTTCCTTAAATAAAGAGGAAGAAGTTAATAAAATCAAAATAACTGATATTGTAGTGGCACATCCAATATATAAGGTAAAGAGTATATTAGACTCTCCGATAATGTCAAAAATAGAATTTGCTACTGTTTAATAGATTTTATAAAAAATCAAAAAGTACGGAACATCCTTAATAGGATGTACTATAATAATATTGAATTTCGAATATGCTTTGAGAAAACCTATTCAATAAAGAAAAGATATGAATTTAAATATGAATACTATAATCATCTTAGAAAAATAAGAAGGACAAAACCTTTCACCGATTGGTTTATCCAGAATTACGCTGATACTGAATTAGCACAAATAAATATGCTAGAAGAATACTATAAAGTTTAAAATACTGATATATGATCTAGTAGTAATATTACAAGATTGATATATCCACCAAATGAGCCAATAAAGCATGCTGTAAAAAATTTGACAGAAAAAATTGATGTCTATTTTATTAAGACTATTGATGTCACGTCCCGATCTCCCGTAGGATTGGCCGTTCCCGCTAGGCGCGAATCACCTCACCAGCGCTCCCCCGGGACGATCGAGCCCATCAGGACGTGATGATGCACGAGCAAAAGTTGCGCCCATGCAAGGCCATGAATTCAAACAGGCGAAAAAATATCTAAGCCACATAGTCGCTCAGATAGTCTGTATGGAGCAAAATAAGAAATGAACAGGCGATTGGTAACAAGTTTACAGAGTCGTTATAGCGGAAGCATTGAATAACACAAGTATGGAAGTAAAACAAGCAATTTATTGATATTGAATTAGTGTTACAAGCGGCGCAAGGTCGAGATTACAAGTCGCTCAAGTCCTCTCTCGAAACAATAAAGGCGTGCCAAGTGGCTTACAACATGAAATGATACATAGGCGATGTTCCAATATTATGTCTTGTATATGTGCTTCAGCACCGGATGCAGCACTCCAAGGCTCCAGAGCAAACTCCATGCCTTAGCGTACACGAGAGATTTTCGTACAGAACGAGGTTCTCCCGCACCCTACAAGCAATCTTGTGGGTTATTAGTACATAAATACACTGGCGGGGAGGCTCCTCGCCTACTCAACAAATCCAAATACGATATATAGGTTCCATGCACCATCTATTAGGTTATATTTCTAGTCTTGACTTTGGATCAATTTTATGACATAATAAAAAGCCTAACTAGTATGGCAGTGCGCCATGCGATATAAGAGAAATATGGCAAAATTTACCAACTTACCATCCCTCCTTCTCTGTCTAAATATAAAACCAAGTTAAACTAGGCACAAATATATATATAATAAAATCCAAGGAATCTCATAAGCAAACACAAGTGTCACGAGCGGATTGCCGCTAAATGAGTTATATGAATTATACAGAAGTGTTACAGAAGATTGCTCAGGTGTGTTATACAAGATGTCTCAGGTGTTCAAAATATGTACAAGTATGCACAGATGTCTAATATTCATATTCGTTCAGGTGTTCCAGATTACCAGATGCGATGCAATGACTCGTACGCGGATTGCCGCTAAACGAGGATGACTTATCTATATGAACATGAGTCATTGGAAAAGCCATAAAGGACGAGTTATAGTCATTGATGAGGATGGTGTGCAATAAAAGGTATATGAGGTGCTACATACCATTCTGTCCATCATACGAGACTATCACGAGGTTCCGTCCGGATCGGATCGGCCCTAGTACCCAGGAGAACGTCAGCAGAACGAGGTTCAAAAAATCCCTTGTGCACCAAGTTGTCCACGAGTATGCAAGTCTTGGGTCTTCCAGATTCACGAGATTTATGATACAACATGCTCAATCTTGATTCTTTTTCTAAACGAGTATTTCTCCACGAGCTATGATTCTTGCTTACCTTGACATGGTTCTCGTTCAGAGTTCAACTTGACTTGATGCATTTCCCTAGTTCAGAATCTGCCTTGGCAACCTAACGGTCCTGAATACTTTCAGGTTCATACTTGCACAAAACGATAATTAGATAGTCAGGCTAACTAGATGAATGCAAGACAAGATAGTATTACCGGGGGTCGTGGCATGAATTCGTGTGACGAGCATAGCGAATATATAAAGTAGCTAAGTATTGAAACATTATGAATATAACTTTTAAGGAAACATGCGGCATAGCCATACTTGAAAACATAAGCGATTACGCTAGCACGGATCTAAAGGGTAGTACGAAGAGTAAAACCGTACAGAGACATTATTGGGTGGCATAATCTATGAGATGAGCAGTATAAACATGTGAAGCAGTGTACTACGAAGAGTATATAATGATCTACTCGAAGCATTAGTGAAGTCTACTAGCACGAAGCTAAGGTAGCATGCGAGGGTCCAACTATAATCTAAGCTTTATTTCCATGTTCTAACACAAGCAATATAAGATGAGATTATTCCTTTAGCTGGGTGCGTTATATTCTTTATTAGCATACAATAGGTGATTCACCTAGCAACTAGCATGTATCGTCCATATTTTTATGTGTGTAGTCTAAGCAAAGAGAAGTTTATCGTAGCCACCCACCTTAGCGATGATTCTCCTCGGTCAAGCGATACTCCGAGCGCGCCTTTGAAAGTCTAAGTCTGAACACCTATAGGGCCAAATCTGAAATCCTTTACCTCAAGCAAGTCTTCTTGCTGAGCAAAGCGGGTCGGGTTGTCGCACTTGGCTGTTTGAATCGGCTCTCCACTTGAGCGGAATGGGTCATTACAATTGATAGTAAAGAAGAGACTATCAAAAAATTACAGAAAGCCTTAAGGCAATAATTATATGAATGTGTTTATCCAAGTTATGGGTCAAAAATTGATTAGAATAGAGCAAGCCTTGTATAATTTATTGCACAAATTTAGTTCAATAAAATATTTAGATCTTTCAGGAATACCTTTTTTTAAAGGAGACCACAAATATCTCTATTAGACCTCCGACGGAGGTAAAAGATTATAAAGTAACCAGAGCTTCCGAGGTTACTAAAGAAGACATTAAGGAGCTAATAACTTAATTTAGAAAGTCTAATATCCTGACTATAAATGCTGAAGAAAAAGAGCTTAGAGAGCTAATAGCTCAGGCAAAAGAATTTTTTTAATATGTTAGTGATAAAACTAGCAAGAATTAAGAGTCTATTAATAACTTTCAGAATAGTCTCCAGATTATCATTGGACAATCATTCCAAGTTACTTCTGAAATATCAGAAGAGGATCAGCAATCTGAAAATTTTGTAGATTCCGATAAGAAAATTAATTCAATCCAGATTGATAATCTACACAAATCATTTGCTGATATGAAGCATAATAATAATAATAATATTCAAATTCAGGCTGTTAAATATGGCAAGCCTAATATTATGAAATACTATTATAAAATACCCACTCCTGCTGATATTATTCAAAAAAAATAATACAATAATTCAGAATCATTACAGCGGAGGAAAAATTTATGAATGGAATATAGATGGGTTAACTGATAAACAGATTCATGATCAGTTACATCGAATGATGATGTATTCTAATGTTGCTAAGGCTAATCACCGGTTTGACTCGTTTGACCTAGAACAACCCTAGAAGCTTATTTTTAGTTATTTTATATCTGTTTAACTCTTTAGAACCCCGTTTAACCTTGCTTTTCGTAATAGTTCCTTGCAACGCCAGTTCGGATCGCTAGTTGCTCAGGACGTCAAGCGAGTACATTCTTTGATAGTTTTTATTATCTGATAATTATTATGATTCAACTTCTAGTATAGTATTATCTAATTTTCTGGCACGACACGGACTAGTATTTCTGGATTTATTCACTTGCGACACGTATATTTCATGTTTCTGGCCTCTATTTCTGGAATCACCTACTGGCATCACATCATGACTCACTTCAGGCATCACTCATGTTTCTGGCTTGACTCATACTTGATTTACGTGTCGGATCTTGGATTCACTTGTACTAGTCGGGACAGAAAAATACTCGAGTAGACATGTAAATATTTCTAACTGGAATCACTGGAATCACCCCCTCTAGTCTAATCTGGAATGATAGCAGCCGTACACCCAGTGTGCGGTGAGCCGTACTTACCCCTAGCCGTTTACATGTCAAAACAGGTATTTCAGAGACACGAGTTCATTCTTTCTAGTCTGGACTCTCTTGTATTTTCTTGACCGGTCTTACTTATATGTTTCTGGACTGGACTCATTGCATTTATTCTTGCTGGACTCACTTCACGTCATTGTGCATACACTCGATCTTAGTTTAGGTTTCTTGTATCCTGCAGTCATCATTATCTTGCTTCTAATTTTCATGCATCTTTACCATTATGCACCAGTTGATATATATATATATATATATATATATATATATATATATATATATATATATATATATATATTTCCTTGTTCATACTTCATTTCCTTCACCTTGTGCTACTTGCTACAACTGCTTTATAGTTTTTATCATTTAACTGGAACTGTTGTTAGAGGTGTACTTGCTCCAATCCCGACTGGATATATTTTTCAGAGGATCTGGAAGATTGGTGTCCGATATTTTATGGACCTCAGCCTGTCGATGGTGCAGACAGGGACCCCCTAGTTCAAGAGTAATTTTCGGGTTGGTAGCCGAGATCACTAGGACCTCAGTTGTTGTATTTATTAGCTTTTGGTACCGGATTTGTTTCCGGCTTTTGATTTGAGACTTTGTATTATATTTGATTCTGGATATTGTTGTATTATTATTATTGTTGTTATTGTCTTTAGTAGTAGTTGTTGGTTAGACTATGTAGTTGTTAGACTTCTGTGTTATCTTATCATGCTTAGATTTGTGATTGAGTACTTGTGTTATCTTTATCATATTGCTCCTCCGTTTGGAGTTAAGATCTTGACAGGTACTTATATTGTTGTATGAGATTGTTAGTTAGATAGTAGACCTAGACAACGTTCTACCGTCGATACTGCGGCATAGGCTGGACGTACCCATGACTCATGCCCGATTTTTTGGGTGCGGGTCATGACACATTTTTGGTGGCAGCCCACGCAGGTCTCGAGCTTCACAATTAGAGTGATGTCGTGGTAGTACAACGATTTAGTTATACTATTGCGAGCCTTCTCTAGGATATAGGATCAAGGATGAGAGTGTACTCAATCACGACTAGAAACAATTCCAATCTAATTATTCTAAAATTGCTTTCTTTTGAAATATTACTGTCCTTCTTTGATGATATCGTATCTTGCACCGTATTGACTTCTTTTGATCTGTGTTCAGGATGCCTCCGAAGACACGATCCCATCGTACAGTACCAACAGTTGCCACCGAGAGGTCTGCTACCTCTCGTTCTGCTCGTATTCAGGCAGCTGCTACCGCTCCACTCACCACTCATGCGGTTGAGGGAGCATCTGCTTCTCTCGGGGATCCTCCTCCACCTGTCGATCTGTGGACTACCCCAGTCGTTCCGGTGGTACCTCCTCCACTACCTCCTGCACCAGTAGATGCCGCACAGTTGTTTGCGTTCTTCAGGGAGATGATGGACTCGCAGCACCGCTAGGTGGATGTGATGAGGCTGGGCATTGAGAATGCCCACCAGGTGGCCATGACGGCAGTGGACAGAGTGGCTCAGATCCAGCCACAGGCAGAGCAGGCTCAGCATCCGAGGCCGGACAACATCATTAACTTCCAGAGGATGCAGCCCAAGGAGTTTTGGGGTACAGAGGGGATCATGTATGTGGATGACTGGATAGAGCAGATTGCAGAGATTTTTTGGCTGGCACAGATTCCAGACAGCATGCAGATAGAGGCAGCGGGCAGTCAGATGTTTGACCTCTCTTTGACATGGTACCGTACTGATACAAAGATTGCGATACCAGGACTTACTTGGGAGATTTTCAAGAGGCTTTTTAAGGAGAAGTTTTTCCCAGATGTGGCTCTCAGTGCCTTGGAGAGCCAGTTTGAGGCACTCGTCCAGGGGAGCATGCTGGTGGACGAGTATACAGCAGAGTTCTGTCGTCTGGAAAGATTTGTAGAGGGCTTGAGTGAGGCAGCAAAGGCAAGAAAGTTTTGCAAGGGCTTGGTCATGGCGATCAAGTCTTTGACTAGGAGTGACCGTGAGGCGACTTTCGAGCAGATCGTAGGGGACACTCAGAGGATGACTTGGAGCTCAAGTCCAAGAGAGGCAGGGATGATTCAGGTAGTGCGAGTGGTAGTGTGGGACCGGCTAAGCATCCCTATGTGCAGAAGACAGCGCAGCAGCCGGGGCAGTAGGGTCAGGATCAGAGAGTGCCTACTTGTGCCTACTGCAGGAAGGCAGGACACACTTGGGATATTTGTAGGAGGAGGCTGAAGGTATATTTGTTCTGTAGATCTGCTGCTCACTAGATGCGAGATTGCCCCACTTCACCTCCATGTGGTGGAGCACAGGATCGGAGAGTTGGAGCTAGGCCACCTGTGGCACATCATCTTGCCCCGTACCAGCAGAGGGAGATACCCCAGCATGGCAGGGCTTATGCATTGACGGTCGAGGAGGCCGATGCTACGGGTGTCGGGTTAACAGGTCTGTCTCTTTTTGTTCTTCTTTCTGTCCTTTTTATTCCTTATGGTGTGCTTCATTAATACTTGTTAGACTTTTCTTTGTGCTATGGTAGATAGTATAGTGATCCTGATTGAGACTGTGTAACACGATCAGTAGGACCATGATCTTGCATGTTGTTTAGGTAGAATTTTTTGACTGTGATTGTTGGGGGTTTGACCTAGAGGAAGTGCGATCGACTTTAAATTTTGAGGACGAAATTTTCTAAGGAGGATAGGCTTGTCACTACCCCATTTCCAGGGCAGAATATTTTTTTATTTATTTTAATTTGATAAATTGTGTATTGATCATAAATATTGTATTAATATTTAATTAGTTGGTTGTATTTATTTTTATTAGTTATTTTAGGATTTTGGCTAGCCTGGACCCATGTCAGACCCAACCAACACCCTTGTTAGACTTATTTATGGGTTTAGAATAGTTATTTTTTATTTTTAATTAGTTAGTTGGGTTATTTTGGATTAGTTAGAATGGTTTAAGGAAACCCTAAACCTAAACCCTATTTTTGGATGACTAATTTGGAGGGTATTTTGGATATTGTGTTTAAGCATCAAACCCTAACCCTATTTTATGTACATGGCCGGCTATAACCACACCCCTCCCTTTCATTTTTATTTCTCCATCTTCTTTTCCACTCTCCATTCTCCTTTCTTCACCTCTTTCCTTTACTTTTCTCAATTCCAAGTAAGTATTTCACCTTTCCTTCTATTCTCTCATTTATTTCTTCCATTAATGTAAACCCTAACCCTTCATGTCACGACCCGCACCCGGATATTCGGGCACGAGCGCGTGGGTACGTCCAGCCTACGCCGCAGAGTCGGCGGTAGTACGCTGTCTAGGGCATAATCACAGGTAATAAATCTAGCTCATTCACAATAATTAAATAGGCAAGGAAAATAGCAGGAAAAGAATGCTAAGATTTCATAAACTGAATGTGACAACAGATCCAGAGTTTATTACAAAACCAGAAATTAAATCAGGGACAAACCCGATTACTAAGATGAAAGGAAAACAAATAACTAAATGCTAACTACTCTGCAGGAGTAGTCTCTTGGGTGGGAGCCGGCTCTGCAACTGTATCACCTGCTGTCTCATAGGGGCCATAATAGGTGGGGGCAAGGTTCTCATCATCGCCTAAACAACAGATCCAGTCAGGAAAGGAGCAAAGTACACAATGCACAACAAGATTTAAACTAAATATTTGTGACAGGGAGAAAATAACTGACTAAGCATCATGATCAGAGTATGTATAACAATTAGTAAAGACTAACTGAGAGTTAATGCTATAAATCAGGACTAGAAGTAAAATATGATTAATTGCTATAAACCAGAAATGAGTAAAACAGGAATAAAAGTGACAGGAAATGTAGCTGTAACAAGACAACAAGAACTGCAACACGACAAGAACTATGTGCGTGAACTTGTGTATTTAGAATACATAGTTGGCATGTAGGGGTTTATAAGGCTATTAAGGCCGTCATAGATGACTAGCAGTCAGGAACAATCAGGAATAAGGCTGACAGTACAGTCGCGTACCAACAGCTAGCAGTCACGACAAGGGAAAAGGTAAACTATATGCCTCATAGTATTCTTCCACCCGACATGAAAAGCAAGACATGAAATACATTATTCAAGACATGAAATCTAGTGTTCTAACTCTACATATAATCATCAATGGTACTATAAAGCAGGGAATTTATTTATCACAATATAAAGGTTAAACTTGAAGTGCAGGTACTTGCCTGTTGTTTGAATCCAATTATAGTTTTGTGTCTCGGGGAAGTTTTCCAGAGATGAGTCCAAAAGCTGAAATAGACATTACCATCACACTCAGAAGATGTCAAATAGCTAGAAATGCCTGTCCTTGGGTCCGATTTGGAGACAAGGGCAAAAACGGCAGTTTCGGGTCAAAACGGGGTCCGCCGGTGGGCCCGCTTTGCACCGAAAGACGTGTCCGGGTCAACGGTCTCCAAATTCACCAAACTTAGTGTCAACAGGTCAGGAACGCTGATACGAACCCAACGGAACTCCCAGAATTGGATTCCGATGTGCCGATCACAAAATCGCCCGTCGAGCGGGGCCTGTGGGGCCCACGACACGCGATTTCGTCAACGTTCTCAGAATCGAACCAAACTTGACCCACAGGACCAGCGTATCGCTACGAGTTCGATGGCGCAAGTTTTGTCTCGATCCGACATGTGTACAAGAAGTTAGGGCAAATTGCAGAAAAGTCGGATACGGGACGATGTCCGCGGATACGTGTTGATTCCGGTGTGCACGCACACCCGAATCAGCTTCCGCGAAATCTCACACGTCCGTATCGACGCTGCACACGTATCTGTGAAGACCGCGCACGACCA